>JBBAXF010000009.1:1482816-1500316 GCA_037837765.1 Delichon dasypus | reverse complement strand
GCGGGTTATTTATGCTGGGATGTTGCTGCAAAGTCCTTATCTCCATGTGGCACTAAACAAGGATTTGTTGTGGGATTTGAGAGGGCTGTGTAGTGCTTCAGTGTTAAGCACCCAAAACTCTGGGGGACTGGCACTAATTTCCTCTCTCTCGTAAAACAACATAGTATTCATAACAACTCGAGAGGCTTGACATAAGTAATGATGGCATATGCAGGCGAAGATTACCACCCCAACAGTGTAATCAAGGTGCTAGGTACTAATGCAAGTTAAATTGAGACAATAATGCTGAAACTTGCATTGTGGGATTAGGAGAGTACTTGAAATGCTGACATCGGCATCTCCTGGAAGCGCGCCTGTCTTCCTTTCAATTCCTGTTTATACTTAATGACCTCAAAATTTGTATGTCGTTAACACCGCGTTCTGAAGTGGGAGAGAACAAGGTTTGGGAGGGAGAAGATTCCCTACCTTCGTTGACTTTTGTCTCTCCTGGTAATTGGCGGCGCGTCGGGGCGGGCGAGCTCGCGGGGGTCCCGGGGGCCCGAACCCACCCACCCAACCCCGTGGCAGCCTCCAAATCAAGCCCTATAAAAATTTGATGCTCAGATCAATATTGTGGCACCCAGGTAATTAAAGTGGGTTTGTTTATTTGGCTCCTTATAAATAAAAAGGGCTTAATACAGACTAATTACGCTGAGCCCTTCGCCTACCGTAGGATAATAATGGCGGCAATTTAAAGTGATATTAAATGAGAATTAATAAAGGAATATTGAGTCACTTTGACTGCATTAAGCTGCGTGAAATGATTTCTTATCTCAATTTAACTTTCTGTCCACAGTTTAATGATTGATAAGCTTGAAATTTTTATAGAGGTAATCTAAAACAATATTTGATTGCTACATTGAATTAATAACAACAAGCCCTTTCTTCTTGTTTATCAGCACATCGGGAGAGATGCTCCCTTTCACTTTAATGATGGTAATTTGTACAACCCTTCCGCTAGATACTGTGCTTAGTTTATGCATTTAAATGATGCTTTGGCAATATTTTAATTAGTTTTGCGAGAAATGCGTATTTTCTGGGCAGTTTGTACTTCTGTGTAGCACGTGAGGTTTGTAAATTATTCCAAGAGAATGGAAGCAGGTTAAAAAAAAAAGGTAAAAGTCATCTTCAGGTGAAAATTGAAATCATCCTTAAATTCTGAAAGGAAGTTTGTTAATCATGATCCTTTAAAATCACCCCTGGAGAACTCCATGGCAGAAGGAAACACTGGTGTGAATGTTCCAAATCTGAACATGGAGTGGCCTGGATTAACTCCCAAAAAGTGTGTTTTCTGCGCCAGCTTCTGAGGCAACGTGTGCCGGGATAAACCCCTTCGGTAGGAGACGAGACTTCTCAGAGGCACTTTTAAACTCTAAAGGGGCCAAAAGGCAACGACACAGATTTTGGGTGCGAATCCACTTTATCTGTGCAATTGCTGCATTTAAATATATCCAGGTTGTGGTCCTTTGTTGCAGCTCCTTGCGTCTCGTGTCCCACCCCGTTAGCACCCCGGCCTCCTCCGAGCTGCAGAGCAATGCAGGAGGTCAGGACCTCATGCTGAGCCCTTTTTTTATATCTATATAACAAATTGCTGGCATTGTTCATTAATTTCTGCCTCCAAAATGCCATGTCAAGCCTGCCAAGGAGCCCGCCAGTGTCCCCTGGACAGCTTCTCACCATGGGCCAGCGCGAGTTGCTGATGAAATTACAGGTGCAGGGAAATGCAGAATTAGAAATATATCTGATGTTGCAATACTTGTGAAGCTATAGCTTTGTTGATGACAGGACAATTCCATTTTTGACAGTTTAATTTACTGTTGCCAGTGGACAAGAGCAAAAGGAGAACGTGGGGTTAGGCACCTGCCCCCTCGCGCTGTGTTTCACATGGTAGGTTGCAAAATCATGACTCCCTCAACCTGTCGTGCTCAAATGAGAAGGTTTTCAGCTGGGGAAATGGAATACATCAGTGCAGGTAATATTGCCTGACCTCATAAAACAAAAGGAAAAATTGCAGATTCTGACAGCCATTATGAATCCGGTATCAGCATCCAAACGGCTCCGAGCCGAGGCACGGTGCATGTTTGTAAATAGGGGGAAAAAAAAACCCAAAAAACCTCGCAATGCGGAGCAAAAAAAATGACTTGTCAGTAATTCGTTGCGGGATGTTAAAGAGGCTGTTGGATTTCCTGGTTCTCTCCACAGCCAGGGTTTAGCCTGGAGCAGCAGGGAAGTGCTGCTCGCCGAGGTGGTCTCTGCTCGGCCACGGGCTGGGTCGGCCGGGAGGTGACGGGGGAGCTGCCACACGGGGAAAGAAACGCATATTTTAGGCAAGCTGTGTTGGTTCATAAATCCCCGAGCCTTTTTTAATGGGCACGCCATAAAAGTGCCCGCTCTCTTCCTCTTAAACCAGCTAATTTCGGTTTTGAAAGCCTTTGAACTACAATATTTTCTTGAAAAACATGGAAGGAGGGCTGGAACTGTGTGATCTTTAATGTCCCTTCCAAGCCAAACCATCCTCTGATTCTATGAAAACCCAAAGTGTTGCAGTGTCAGATTCTACACCCAATTAGAATTTTATTTCTATTAAAAGAAGGAACTCTATTGAGTGTAGTTCTTTCCAATTTCAAGTTTCTTTTAATTTCTTGACTACTCCTGTTTTTTCTTATTTGATGGTGTACTTTCATCTGTCTTGTTCTTCCTTGGGGTTCCTTGTGTTCTGTATTTCAGAAAGTTCTGAAAACGAGCATTACTGCAGAGATTGCAGATATTTGCAAGTAAATTAAGGATGGAGTCAGTCATTAGAAATTAGTTAGACTATTTGCGTACTTGAAATGCCTGGAATTCTCACAGACTTTCAGTGCTTGGGCTGTATTTGATAATAATATCCTGGGAAAAGTCTGTTAATCAGATTAATTTAATATGCTTTCAGTGACCGTTTTTAAGTCTGAAATTCCTCTTTTCTCTAGTGAAAGATTTTTTGACTTTATACATTAAAATCTTCTTGATGACTCTTGAAGCAGCAAAGGCTTTGCTGCTGGTGGGCTTTCAGTCATGCCAAGGTCAATGTGCTTCTTCCCTTACCCTCAGAGGTGAGGCTGTTTCTTTCCACGTTTTTCCGTGCTACAGAGAACCACTTCTAATCCATAACAACAGAAATCCATCTTCTGCATTGTCCCCCCTTCCAAATTTCCTTTAATGGAGGGTGGTGGGTGCAGCTTCACTGCTGGGTGCCGCACTGGACCACGCCGTAGCTTCATCTCTGGATGCTGGAGAGCCTTGCTCTGACTTTTTTCTCAGGCTCCTCGGGGAGTGGAGGCTCTCTTTGCCTCGGCTAATTGGGCTGGTGTATGTGTGGGCAGGTTATCCTCTCACGCCGGCCCCGCGCTGATATTTACCCAGGGCCCCTCCTCGCATGGAGCCCGGCGCTCCCGCCGCTCCCGGCGGCTCCGTGTTTGCTGGAACTCGAGTGCACTTGAATTAAATTGCTGCTCATGAATACCAGGAGAGCGCTGGGATGCGGAGGGGAAGGGAGGCTGGTGGGGCAGGCAGGGCCACCAGGAGCCGGCAGCTCGCTGTCCTCATCCCCCAGCCACGGGACGGGGAAATAAGGGAGTGAGAAACGGTTGGGAAAGGTAAATGTGGGGAATGAGCAAATGGCAAATTGGATTTCAATATTATTTTTTGCTTCTTGAGCTGAAGATCTTAAAGCATATGAAATACTCTTTTTTTTTTTTTCATTCGTTCATTCTTTTCTTCATTTTCATTCTTGTTTGTTCATGCAAGGTGAAATATCTACTGTTACATCATAGAATCACAGAATGTTTTGGGCTGGAGGGGACCTTAAACCCCATCCAGTGCCACCCCTTGCCATGGGATTCTTCCACTTTCTTCTCTTCCACTATCCCAGGGTGGTCCAAGCCCCATCCAGCTTAGCCTGGGACACTTCCAGGCACCCAGGATTGATCACCTTCATGGTCCTTCTCTGGACTCACTCCAGCAGGTTCACTAATGAATTTGTATATGGATTTAAGTGACTTGAAGGACCTTCACCATTATGGGGAAAAAAAAAATAAAACCACAAAATGAAAAAGCCAAACCTGTGAAAGAAAATATGCATTTGAATCCAAGTATTTGAATACATATAAGGTGCTCAAATTCAGTGAGACACATGGTAGATTAGATGGAAAGGTTATCCAACAAAACTGAGCGCAGCCCAGAAAGATTGAAAAACATTGAATTGCAGAAGGGTGTAAAATGCAAGATTTCCTATTCAAATACTGATATTTTAGCCACCCAGGTATTAAAAATGTCACTCTAGTCTACAGCCAGCTCTGCCACCAACAGCAAACATGAACTTTCTACATCTGCTCGGAGGTGGCAACTCCAGATTCCCTCATTAATTTAAGCTGATGTGGCTTTTGAGGTAATTAAAGCACAAAGATGATGACACAAAGGAAGGATTAGGGCTGGAAATACCCTGTTATTAACTTGTGCCTGGATGTGGCTGCTCCTCAGGGCAGTCTCAGTGAGAGTTGCCCGTGGGCAAGCCAAGGGTTGGGGATCTCATCCACCTTCGTGGTCACCGTGTGGGGATGGAGAAATCATGAGACTCAAATTATTGTGGGGAAAGAAAACAGGAACGAGTTGGGATTCTTGTGGGTTGAAAGACAATTAAAAATAGAGAAGGTTCACACTGTTACAGTGAGGGGGTAAGGAGGGCAGCAGGCACCTGAAAGAAATCTGCACAGAAATTTGTTGCAGTGACATGTTTGCAGCACTTGGTCACAATTTCTTAGTGATATTGTGGAAAATCTTTCCAGTTGCTCTTTCGCATAACACTACTGATTGTAACAGGGCTGTGGCACTTTCTGTATTTGAAGCTGTTAATAAGTTGCTATTCCATTAATTACCATTTCATGTCTTCTGTTGGCACGAGCAAGCCCCGGCTGAGAACACGATAAAGATTTTGAGCTACTTTAGAAAGATGTCGCTCCTTTTTTGAAATGAAAATAAACTCTGAGTGAAAAAGGTGCTCTTAATTGTATTTTTTTTTTCCAGGGAGTAAAAAAAATCCTCTCTGGTCGATAGTGCTGCAGATTAAGGACTGGCATCCCTTTCCCCTTCCATCCCGTCTCACGTTACGGGGTGACCGTGGTTCTCCCTTTTAATGGCTGAGATGGTTTTGCAGAGGCCACTTCAGGTTTCCTGGCTTTTCAGTGCCTTTTGTGTGAGACTGTCAGCGCCTGAGCCCTGGCCATGACATGCACAGACCGGCTGGTTTTTCTCCTTCAGATCAGCGCCTCTGGACAGCTTCTCTTTCTCTGGCAGCCGCTTCAACCTGCTCTGTCTTGTCATCTTCGAGTTCAATATCTGCTGCTCTGGAGGAAAAAAAATGGGATGGGTTGGACCATTGTATTTGGTCTTTTGACCCTCCGTGTTGCCCATGAGCAGTGAAGGATAACTTTTGACAAGCCATGTCAGATGTGACAGGCAATCTAGTTGGGTTGAGTGGAAATGTGCTGTACAAGTTTGAAGCCTTAGTTGGGGGCATTTTCCTGGTGTTCAGTGCATTTAAATTGACACCAGACCTCAGTGTTGTTCCTTGCAGAGCTCCGCGTTTCCAAAGCATGCGGTTTTATCAGCTCAAATGAAAACCTTTCATATGCATTTTGCATCTCATTCCACCAATCCAAGGCAATATAGCCCTTCCCAGGGTTCGTTTTCCATCCCTCAGGAACGCACATTAAATTTAGTTTTCGTCTGCGAGGATGTTTGATTTTTATTTTCGTGTAGGAGGTTGTGTTTTACTGTTCCATGGATTCCTGTCTTTCCGTGGGTCACCTGAGCGTGATGTGATAACACAACCCCACGCACATCGTTGTGCTGGAAGTTGCTGAATATTGCAAATTATTCAGAAAGCATTAAAGGAACCTTGCTAAGCTTCAAAGTGCTTTTATTTCCAATTAATTATTCAGAAATGTTGATAGTAGAACCTTTGTGGGAAGTACATTTTCTGCGCCGTTACATAGACTGCAGTCGAGATCTGTTCTTATTGTATCCCTTCATTAATGGGTTGTGATATGCAGTTCCTCTTTTATTTAAATTAATTCTCATTATGGATGAGAAAAGCTGGCAGATAACATCCTCCCTGGTAGCCAGCAGTGGTGGTCTGGCTTACTCTGAGTTTCCTGGCTCTGACCTGCTGTGAGCGTCCCTCGTGCTGATCCTGCACTGCCAACAGCTTATCCAGGGCAGGTCTCCTCTTACCCTGCTTGGATCAGCCCAGGGCTCTGTTCAGCACTGAGTTCTAACGGGCAGCAGCCAGAAATTCATGAAATTACACTGAAATTGTGATATCCCAGCCCGCTCCAGCCCGGTCTCCCAAGCAGTGCCGTCATTTCCATCGCTGCCTTGCTTTTCCCCTCTCTGGTGTCACGGAAGCCCAGACTGGTTTGGGTTGAGAGGGACCCTAAAGCCCATCCCATTCCATCCCCCTGCCATGGCAGGGACACCTCCCACTGTCCCAGGCTGCTCCAGCCCCAGTGTCCAACCTGGCCCTGGGCACTGCCAGGGATCCAGGGGCAGCCACAGCTGCTCTGGGCACCCTGTGCCAGGGCCTCAACACCCTCACAGGGAACAATTCCTGCCCCAAATCCCATCTAAACCTCATGTCTTTCAGTTGTGTGGGAAAACCATCTTTATACACCATTAGCTCCATGTCAGCTTGTGAGTCGTTTAGGAAACACAAAATTTGAAGTGGTTTAAGGACATTATCATCATCATCATCATCATCATCATCATCATCATCATCATCATTATTATTATTAATTTCATTGTCTGTGTGAATAGTTTATATTTGCCTTTAAGGTCCCTTCCAACCCAAACCAGTCTATGATTCTGTATATGTAGCTTTGCTTCTTCCTTTTTTGGATGGAACAAAACGTGACACCGAGAAGAGCACTTTTGTGCTGGTACAGGACCTTTCAGTCTTGCCAGCAAGGTGACACTTTTGGCTGATGATTATTTTCCCCCAAATATTACTGATTTGTTTATTTCTTTCTTGATAGTAGATGTGATTTTCCTCATAAACCATTCCCGTGTGAATTAAAAACAAATTCAACTGCTGGGTCAGTTAAGTTTTTAAGGAAAAAAAAAAAAAAGACACAGAGCAAGCAGTTGGCAATAAACTTGTCCTTTTTGGCACCTGGAATAAAAACAGTAACATAACAGTACCTTTATATAGCACATAAAAATATAATTCAGGATAAGAATTCAGAGGTCATGGCAAATGGTTACCTAAATAGCTCTAGGGAGTTAAAATAGTTTGCTTTTACAAAGATAAGGTGATATTTTATGCAGAAAGCCCATGTGTGGTTCCAAAGCCTGATGGTTTTATACGCAGTAAAACAACTTTGAAAACAACCTGCAGAAAAAGTTAGGGAAATAATTTTTGCAGATTGTAAAACGGAGACATCGAGACTTGGGAGGTGATTCTGTTCCACTTAAAAATGTCCATCAGCCTCGGCTTCAATTAGTGCATTGTGGCTGGATTGTTTCTGACCTACAGCTCCCTTCATTTCTTTGGCCACACATTGCTGTAAACCCAAAAGTGAGGTTTCTTTTCCGTGGAGGACTTTTGCTAGAGTGTTTTGAAGGTGTGAAATCTACAGGGGCTGGAGTTACTCGCCCAGCATTTGCATTTGGCTGCCAGACTGAGGCTCCTCGGAGTCCTCTGTACCCAGGGCTGTATCCACAGCTCCAGGTCCTGTTCACTGGAATTGCACTTCAGGTTCCTCCAAACAGGCTCCTCCTGCTCCTCACCGCCTTCCAGGAGAGGCTGTCCATGGGATGGAGGAAAACTCAGGGCTCCTGGGGGGATATGTGGCCGTTCTTGTAGGAGCAGCAATCTTTGTCGTGTCTTGGATTGCAAAGCGATTGAAAATTCTTACAAATCATAGAATCCCAGACGGGGTTGGGTTGGGAGGGATCTTAAAGCTCATCTCACTCCGACTCCCTGCCATGGGACACATTCCACTAGACAAGGTTCCTGAAGCAAATGTGTGGTTATATGTAGAATGTGGGTATTTTAAAGTCAAATAACCTTTGCAATTAACGGGCAGCATTAAGGGACTTGGGACAAGGGATGCAGGGACAGGACACAGGGAATGGCTCCCACTGCCAGAGGGCAGGGATGGATAGGATTTTGGGCAGGGATTGTTCCCTGGCAGGGTGGTGAAGCCCTGGCACAGGGTGCCCAGAGCAGCTGTGGCTGCCCCTGGATCCCTGGCAGTGCCCAAGGCCAGGCTGGACACTGGGGCTGGAGCAGCCTGGGACAGTGGGAGGTGTCCCTGCCATGGCAGGGGTGGCTCTGGGTGGGATTTAAGGTCCCTCCCAACCTACACCATTATGGAATTACATGATTTAAAGTAATTTGTTCCCTATTTTGAGGTGCTTTTTTTTTGACCCTGTGGATTTCACATCAAAATTGATGTTTGCAAACAGACTTGAAAATCAGCACTGGAAGCAAACCAGCAAGAAAAGCCCTCACCAAAAGCAAAGGCCATGGATTTTGCAGAGGGTTGGGCTTTGCAGGAGGAGATCCAACAGTATTTTCTTCTTACAGCTGTAAAAGTGTCGATTTAGATCTGGAAGCTTAATTTCTTTCATCAAGGAGTTAAGCACTCAGTTAAATTCCATGAGAACATATTTAAACATATTGAAAGATGTCCCCAGTACATTCCCCCTAACGCCCATAATAATGTGGCCGTCCAGGGCTTCGGGCCTTGGGGCTTTTCATTTACATTGGCTGACCTCAAATTGGATGTAAGTTTTTATATATCCAAATTAATGCATTTGTTCTCCATTCGTGGAGGGACCCTGGTGAGCAGGGCTTGGCCGTGGTCTCCAGCTGCAGGCAGATGTTGCTGGTGGTGGGAAGGTGCTTTTGTCTGCCCCTTTCGTGGAGTGCCTGGCGGAAATTCTGCTTCACATTCTGATCCAAATCCAGCCCTTCAACGCTGGTGGAACCACAGAACGTAAAATAAGTGCTTTTCCTCTGCTTGATGAAAGTATTTCTGCTTTGATGGATGGCAGATACGGAATACTGACCAAAGCCACTTTTCCCAGCTCCCAGCCCCAGTTAAATCTGCCGTGAGATAACTTCTAAAAAGAGAGGTCTTGGGAGGCATTGGCTTCTTTGTTTCTCCTGGGCTGCTGGTGTAGAGGAGAGGACAAGACTGTGGACAGGCAGGACTTCCACAGCTGGAATCAGGGTTCACATATTTCTGTGGTCTCCTCTATGCATGTAGCCGTGGTCATGGTGGCCACCTTGTCGTGGCCTCCTTTGGCCGTCTTGGATTCGTTTTTCTACTAATGCAGGCTTCTTCACTGGGTAAAATTATAGAATCATGGAGCAGTTAAGGGTGGAAAAGACCTTTGAGATCATCAAGTTCGACTGCCAAGCAGCACCAGCACTGTGGTCACCATTAAAACATTCGTGAACATTTCCAAGGGATGGTGACTCCACCACTTCCCTGCTCAGCCATTGATGTGCAACCCTTTCCATGAGAAAACTTTTCCTGATATCTCATCTAAGCCACTCAGCATCCTTCCTTCCGTGTCAGATGTTCAAGCGCACCCGTTCCTGAGCAGGATGGACGTTGTTTTTGATAAATAACACCTTTGCATTATTGCTTCATCCTTATGCTGTGCAACTGCAAAACAACATGGGAATCAGGAGGAATTTCCCCATGGAGAGGGTGCTCAGGCCTTGGAACTGCCCAGGGAGGTTTGGAGTGCCCATCCCTGGAGGAGTCCCAGGAATTCCTGGAGGTGGCACTCAGAGCTCTGGGCTGGGGACAAGGTGGGGATCCGGCACAGGTTGGACTCGATGTTCTCAGAGGTCTTTTCCATCCGAAATGATCCTGTGCTTCTGTGCTGTACCTCTGTGAAATAAATTCCCTTTAATTAAGGCAGGTTATTTCTGGCTACTGCTGTGTCCTTCCTTTTCCCACCCCAGCTGTGCCCCTGCTCCCAAGCCACCCAGGAGCAGCTTGTCCTGCTCCTGCAGCAGCTCGTGTACTGGTGCCACTGGAGGCTCCCCCAGCGCTTGTCACCTCGTGTTGGTGACCAGACTAAGGCTGGGGACAGAGGCTGCAGCTCCAGGATCTCACCCAGAAGAGGCCTCTCCAAACATTCCCTCCCTGGGTATCAGCAATGCTCCCTGCTTTGGCTCCTGTATAAATATCAGCAGCATTTCCACCAGGAGTTATTGCTGTTATATATTTTACAGACACTTTACTGTCATCTAAGTGGTTTATTTTATTCCCACAGCTAGGAGAAAACTACAAAAGGAATTTTGTAATCTGAATGTGATTGTGGGCAGAGAGTAATGTTTTGAAAAGGAGCTGAGAGTAAATTATATCAGTGCTTTATTGTGTTTAAGGAGACTTTTCTATTGTGCTAGGAGTTAACATTAGTTCTCAAAGTTATTAACTGGATGTGGTTTTATTATGGCTGTGTGTTTTGTCAATATATGACTTTTTTTGTTAGGCTTTTCGGTGCCAGTTCGGCTGCAACTTTGGCACCCTCCAAGTTTAAATAGGGGAACTCAGCTGGTGTTGAAAGTTTGTTTAGGTTTAACTCCCTCTCCCATGCAGAGAGAAAGTTGTTTTTTTTTTAAACCCTGCTAGGCTATTTATAGAGGGGCTTTCTCCAGGCAGGCTGCCTTACTCCGGGTTGTTTTGACAAATATTTGGAGATGGCCCTTGGTGGAGATGGACGTTGTGTGGCTGAGGTGCCCTTTCAGGCTGCCTCTGAGCAGGTTTGTGGCAGCAGCTTTGATGTGAGTGACAGGAACTTCACACTGGAGGTGTGGCTGGAGGTGCCACCACAAACACGTGGCATCACCACCATCCTCTTCAAAATGCCCCAAAGAACACATTTAAATAATATATAGAATCACAGAATATTTGGGGTTGGAAGGGACCTTAAAAACTATCTCATTGCATGGGCAAGGATACACTGTATGTTATATATTAACTGCCAGCACATGGCATTGTGTGTCTGGGTTTTCACGTTTTTCCTACTTTTGAAGAAGATGTTAAAGCCTCTGCCTGTGGAGAAAACTAAACAGCTTTAAAAAGGATAAGTTTGGAAAAAAAAAATTAAAAACTCAAATCCAGACATCAGGATAATGCCTCCCCTTCCTAAAGAGAAGGGTTTGAGGTTGGATGGGGCTGGGAGCAGCTTGATCTGGTGGAAGCTGTCCCTGCCCATGGCAGAGGATGGCAATGGATGGGCTTTAAGATCTCTGCCAGCTCAAAGCATTCTGTGATTCCCTGATTAATTGCCTTTCACTAATTCTATAAGGACACCATATGGCTGTCAAGAGGCCCCCACCTCCTTCCCGTGGCATCACCTCCAGTCAGCCTTCCTTGCTACCCCAGGTTTTGAAGATTAATTTGTTTTAGCGTTTATCCCCCTTCTCTGAGCACACAGTAAAACCCCCCGCATCTGCAGTGTGGATTTACTGGGCTCTTCAATATTAAGCATAAAAATGCGAGGATGGACCACGTAAAGTAAAAATATTCCGTGGCATGTGCAAATACATGGTTGATAGAGCAGAGGAGCTGCTCCTGAGCCAAGTTAATGCGATCCACGCAGAGCCCAGTAGATCTCCATTACTAAATAAAGTGCTCTCATGAAGCCTAATGCATTCCTGTGAATTACTCCATTACCTGGGAAGATCCGTGTGGATGTGGATGTGGCTGCTCACGCTGCTCTTGGCCAAGCTGGTGCCTGTGCCTCAGAGCCTGCAATTAAAGCCAGCCATTCGTTTGTCTCAAACGTCCATTGCAAGGTGTAAATTGTTTTAAATAAGAATATATTTTGGAGTCTCAGGAACAAAACTCCCTCGTTACCTTTTTCCCTGTTTTCTTTCTCTGTGAAGGCTGCGGTGGTTACAGGCACCGTGGATGGCGAGCAGAGGAGTTGCTGTGTTTCAGGAGCTCTTCTGCCCTGTGATTTGCACAGATGTGTTTTAATTAATGGACTTAGCCGGTGTGGGGCAGAGGGAGCATCCAGAGCTGGGACCACAGCCTAGCACATGGGGATACCCCGTGGCCCCCAGTGCTCCTCTGGCTCGGGCACGGCAGAAATAATCACGTTTTACTCTGGTGGTGGTTGGCAGCAGCCCCTCAGTGCTGTTTTTCTGCAGTGAGTTGGCTCTAACCTGCTCCCACACAGCCATAAAATGGAATCTTCGTGGAGGGGGGTCTGGGGAGAGCTGGAGACAGGCTTTGGACCAGGGCCCGGAGTGCCAAGGGGGAATGGCTTCCCGGTGCCAGGGGGCAGGGATGGACGGGATTTTGGGCAGGAATTGTTCCCTGGCAGGGTGGGCAAGCCCTGGGATGGAATTCCCAGAGCAGCTGTGGCTGCCCCTGGATCCCTGGCAGTGCCCAAGGCCAGGTTGGACACTGGGGCTGGAGCAGCCTGGGACAGTGGGAGGTGACCCTGCCATGGCAGGGGTCGCTCTGGGTGGGATTTGTGATTCCCTTCCAACCCAAACCATCCTGGGATTTTATGGATACACCGCAGCACAGAGTCCAGTCCAATTTTCATTTGCCAAAACTGCAGCATTTTGCTCACAAA
This sequence comes from Delichon dasypus, assembly GCA_037837765.1. Lineage (NCBI taxonomy): Eukaryota > Metazoa > Chordata > Aves > Passeriformes > Hirundinidae > Delichon > Delichon dasypus. Next base: position 1,487,626 of record JBBAXF010000009.1, on the reverse strand, counting down.
TTCACTGCTGTTTCTTCAGGGCCTCGAGAAACTTGTCCATTCTAAATCATAGGTGCAAGGAGATAATTCCTACAGATAATTCCTCACCATGGTTTATGCCAGGCTGCTGTGAAACTGAGTGATTTCACGTTTCTCCTCTTCCAAGTGAAAACTCATTCTGTTCATTTTTCCTTCTCAAGAAGCCACGTTCATCAACCTGAGTGAATAATTTCAGAATTCCTGAGTTTGTAAGGAAGCCCAGAGCTGGTGTAGAGTAGGTCTTGTCGAGTGATTTTCCATTATTAAGTGTTTTGTCTCAATTCCTTGGAGGTTTTTTTGCTGTTGTTGTTGGGTTTGTTTGTTTGGTTGGTTGGTTGGTTGGTTGTTGTTGTTGTTGTTTTTTACTTTTGGCCCATTTTTCTTGAATCGTGGAATACCCTGACTTGGAAGGGGCCCAGAAGGATCATGGATTCCAACTCCTGGTCCTGGCCAGGACAATCCCATCAATCCCACCCTGTTCCTACAGACATTGCTCTCACTGTGTTGATTGATCCCCATTCATCACGTTGGTCATAACCTTTAAATACTTACATGGCTTTACCACATCTCCTGCTGTGGACTACAAAACTTGGGTTAACATTTCCTCCAGAACTGAGATTTTTTTTTTTTTCTGAAATACTGTTTTGGTTGTTTTCAATTAGATTTTAATTATGGCTTCAAAAATTCATCTTTATTTTTCAGAGGCAGTTTGAGGTGCATTATTTCAGGGGGTCCCTCCTCAGAGGGGGCATGGTGGGCAATGACTGCTGCTGGATTAGCCCTGCCAGATCCTTGGTATCTCTTTCACTCAGTGCTTTTTTAGATTGTATTTCCCTGCATTTTGAGGCTGTTGTTGGAAAAATTTAAAAATTGCTTTTTTCTGCAGCCTGGGTACGTCACTGTCCTGTCTGTGAGGCCCATATTCAATCTTGCAGATAATGATTTTCTTTATCATCGTGATCCCTCATGATTAGTTGTCAGTTTTATCACATTCATATTCTATCTAATTATTAATAAGTACAAATTTGAAAAACAACAACAGTCACAGAACAGGGGAGGCTGGAGGGGACTCTCTGAACTGCTTTCTGGGTGGATAATTCATTTTTTTTCATTCTAATAACTGCATTCTGCACTTGTTCATGACCCTCCTGTCTTGCTGGCCTGGACTATTTCTCTTAATTCATCAAAATTATTTTGATTTCTGATTTTTTCACATAAGCTGCTCGGACCCTGTCCCAACTCGGTGTGCATTGAATTAATAAGGATACTCTCCAATCAGTTCAGCCAGACACTGGAAAAGCTGGAGGTGTAATGTCATCCCAGTTGGCAGCAAGTTCATCTTACTGGCATTAAAACACAGGGACTGGGATTTCCAGTTCACATTACTGCAGAACACTATTTCCCTCTGAGCTCTCTGTTGCCCTTGTAACCAGGCAGTAAAAGCCCTGCTTCAATTTTTTAAAACTTTTCTTGGTGTCCACCTTAGACTCTGTTAATGTAAACTGTATTTCCCTCCTTTTTTATGAGAGTGTCACGGCAAAGGTACATAAAAATCTTGATAAAGTCAGTATATATTTCCCCTACTGCTGCCCCCCCCTTATCCATGAGGCCAATTATCTTGTCAAAGGAAAAGATTAGATTTGTTTGGTGGTTTATAACCTTATGAACCTGAGATGCTTATAAATATTTTAATAATTTGTTCCATTATCGCTCCCAATATCAAAGTTTGACTGGTCTATAATTTCTTCCTGTCTCCTTTTCCCCCGGCTTTGTAAATCCTCAGGGACCTCGTCTGTGCTCCAGGAGCTGTCAGAGATGGTCACTAACTCCTCACTGCTTTATCCTGTTCCAGTGAACTGTTACACCAGCAATTAGGAATTGCAGACTGGTTTCAGGATAAGGTCCTGGGGCATCCATAAGGTTTATTTATGACTGCGATGTTTCCTGTTTGGGAAGGTTTAATATTCGTGATCAGAAGCAGACGATGGAATCTTTCAGGGTACATCAGTGGTTGGAGGAGTTTAGTGTGTAAATGTGGATATAACTATGGTTTTTAATCATAATTTAGGGAGGTGGCTCACATCTCTCACCTGCACAGATATTTTAATAAGGATTTAAAAGTACATTGCCCAATAAAACACAGAATGCACTGCATCAGTCCATGCACCTTCACCTCGGGCTGATTGCTACAAATTAAATTTCATCTGGGTGATTTTATGCGGCCAACATTCGATGCAAAACAACATTTGATTGTGGTGGAATCATTCTCAACTATTTCATAAATTTATGGGACATTTTGGCAGTTTCGGTTGTCTAAAGTACCCCGTGAACCTTGGAGAAACTGAGGTGTGGTTTCCAAAGCTGCCCTTTGTCCCGGGTGCAGATGTTGATCTCCCTTGGATCAACATCTGGATCTCACAGACCTGAGTGTTTCCTGCCCCTGGGAATCTGTGATGTCCCCACTGCTGTGGACACTGCCCATGGAGGGCTTGTCCTCAGTTTTAGATCAGTTTTATCATGTTCATCTCCTACCTAATTGTAAATAAGTTGAAATATTCTGAAGCAATGACAAGTGCAGGAGAGGTGAGGCTGGAAGCGACTTTGCTAACTTTGCTAGGTGAACAATTGATTTTTTCATTCCTCGTGGTTATGGTCTGCACTTGATCGTGACCCTCCTGTCTCACTGGTTCGGATTATTTCTCTTAATTCTTCAAAATTGCTTTGATTTCTGATTCTTTCTCATAAGCTGCTTGAACTGTTATCTGGGAGTAGTTTTTGGAGACATGTCCAGGGGGATGTAGCTGGTGCTTTATCCCAGTTGGGCCATACTGGTGCAGCCTTGTCTGCAAGACAGGGAAAAAAGGGGAAGATTTATATTCTGTAGTCCATCCCTTATGCTATTCATGTCAAGTATCATTTAGACTTTACCATAAATAAAACCCATAAATATTTCAGTGGAAAGTTGCCCGTATTATCCTTTCAAATCAGTTTCCCTCTCCATTTGTGCAGCAAATTTGTATCTTTCCCCAGCACCTCCAGTGCTGCAGTTTATGGAAAGCGAGTCTATGCACATGTTTGTGCATGTATGATGTGTATCTGCCCAAATCATTAAATAGGATCTCCATGAGAATGCTTTGTGCACCACAGCAGTGTTTTCACCTCAATAAGTACCCCAGCAGGAGCCAGGCTGTCACAATAGTGTTGCTGTGCCTGGTTCTACCTCAGCAAAGAGTTGTTCCAGTCAGTGGTGCAAGGACCACACTTGTTTTAACGAGAGATTCCTAATGAATAAACCATTATGAATGTTAAATACTTCTAATAATAAGCTTTATTATGCAGTGCCATGGTTTTTCACACAGAACAGATATCTCAGAACTCGAAATGAATGGGAGCAAAGCTTTGATGTTGCACAGTTTAGAAGTTCCAGCGTGGTGCTGTGACGTTCCTAGGGACCTACAGAAAGGAGTTGGGTTTGTTGTCCTCCAGGGCTTTAAGAAATGTGTTAAACCCAGGGCAAAGCTTGGGTGCTGTTGCAGAGCTGGGCTTTGAGCAGAGCCTTGGGGGTCTTCACACCCATTTCATAGAATCACAGGATGGCTGGGGCTGGATGAGACCTCAGGGATCATCCAGAGCCACCCCTGCCAGGGCAGGGACACCTCCCACTGTCCCAGGCTGCTCCAACCCCAGTGTCCAACCTGGCCTTGGGCACTGCCAGGGATCCAGGGGCAGCCACAGCTGCTCTGGGAATTCCATCCCAGCCACTCCCCACCCTCAAAACCAGGAATTCCTGCCCAATCTCCCACCCATCCCTGCCCTCTGGCAGTGGGAGCCATTCCCTGTGTCCTGTCCCTCCAGACCTTGTCCCCAGTCCCTCTCCAGCTCTCCTGGAGAGGGCACTGGAAGGGGCTTGCAAATCTCCCTGAAATTTATTCATCTCTGTCCAGGAAGGAGTGGGGTGAAGATCCTGGAGAGGCACAAACCTTCCATGGGATCATCTCTGCCAGGATCCTGCCTTACGAAGCAAAACGGGAGAGAACATTTTTTTTCCCCACAGATCTTTAAAAATGAGTGACTCTTTTAATTTTGCATTGTCAAGAAAAAGGCAGAGAAATGAAGTAATATTTTTACTTCAGTGATTTAAAACAATTTAGTCTGTGGAGTAACGCAACTGCAGCTTCATTCCAGTGCAATTGAAATAAAACATGATGAAATATTAAAATGCTCCATACACGCACCACTAAGATTAGATAGTCATTAGGACTGGAATATTGGCACCCTGTTAATTATTGCATTGCAAATGTTTCAGGCAGAAAACACATGTTTTCTTTTTCCCAAATGAAGTCCAGCAAATTAAAACCTGACCTAGAAGTGATAACTTCAAATATGATTTATTTTGCAATAAGCAAACAGAGTAACCCCACAGAGATTGTCAACAGTCAAACACGAGCAATGATAAAACGAAGGGATGTCACCAGCTGGATGCTTTATTGTATTTGCTCTAATGAAGGCCAAGGAAGCAGCTTGTTTTCCATGGGACTTAAAATTTTATCTTAACAGGGAGTGGACAGTGCTGCTGGAGTGGGGAAGTGCGTGGAGGAGACGGATGGAGGAAGTTGGGTGATGGCGGGTGGTCACTCTGGCAGGTGTTTTATTTTATTTCAGGGCTCTCTGTTAAAAACACAGTGCCAAAAAAACCTTAAAAAAAATAATAATGCCATTCTATCCACTCTGGCAAAGCTGAGCTCCATTGCTGCCTGAATCCCTGCTGGAGCATCATTGGGATTGAACTGGA
>JBBAXF010000009.1:1472816-1477816 GCA_037837765.1 Delichon dasypus | reverse complement strand
GCAGAGTTGGGGAGCATCCACCTGCCCACCGCCCTGGGTCCTATGCAGAGCTCTTCCCATGGCTGGTTTTGGATGAGACCTAGGAAAAAAAAGCTGATTTAAAAAGGGAGAATCAGGGCTGATTTGATTTAAGTTAAAAATTGGATAACCTGGTGTCAATAAAGAAAAGGCTAAAGAGCGTTTCTGCAGATTAAAAAAAAAAAAAAAAAAAAAAGCCAAACAGAACAAAACACACACACACACCAAAAAAAAAAAAAAGAAAAAAGAACACAAAAAGAAAAGGGAAACAAAAAAATCACTATTTTAGCTTGCAGACATTATCATCCATCTGGGAAGCAGGGTGAGAGTTAAGGGATACAGAACGAAAAGCCACCAACCCGATACTCAATACTCCCACAACAACAACAACAACAAAAGCCCGTTTAAAGCCAGACAGAAGAAAAAAGCAAAGAAGTTCGATGAAGATTACTGAGGAAAGGAAAAAAAAAAAATAAATTTAAAAAAGGAGAAAAAGTCAGCAGCTCTGCGTTTCTCCGCTGTTTTGGCTGCGGCCGTTGGCATGCAGGGCAGGGCGGGAGCCCCGGCGGAGGGGCTGGCGGTGGCCCCAAGCGCCGGAGGGAGGCCGGGGGTTCCAGTAGAGTGGGTCGGGAGGCAGCGCTGACAGCCCGGCCGTCCCCCGGGACCCCGCGCTCCGCAGAGGAGCGCAGCCGCCCTCCGGAGAGAGCAACCCAACGGTGGGCCCGTTGTGCCGGTCCCGGCTGCGCTGGAAAATGCAAGTTTTGTGGGGAGACGGAGAGGGGGTTGCGTTGGAGCGCTGGGGTTTTCGGCGGCTGTGGGGTGTGCGACGGGCATCAAGGTGGGGTGTGCTGGTGAGGGGGTTTAGGCCGATGGGAATGGTCAAATCCAGGAGATTTCCAGGTTGATTCGATTTGATTTTATTCTCCTGTCAGGAATCCAGCTCCAGCTGGATGTGCAATCCCAGTAAGGAAAGCCAGGCTTAGGCGCAGCCATGTCCAGCCAGGATTTGTGCGCGTTGTTCGACCCTGCCTTCGGCCCCGCGGTTCCTCTGTCCTCACTCCTGAGTGTGTTTGTGCCCTTGGGATGTGCCGCCTTCATGGGCCGAGGGGAAAGGCTGGCACCAGCTGCCAGACCCCACCGTGACACCTCGGGGCTCTCTGGGATCTCCAGGTGAGGTGTCCATGGCGGAGTGTGGAGCCCGAGGTTGGAGGATGGATGGAGGGGGAACAGGGGGACACCTGCCAGAGGTGCTGCAGTGAGCACACCTGGCAACAGCTGCTAACGAAGCACCAGGAATGGGCCAGGACATAGAATCCAGAATCACTCAGGTTGGAAAAATCCTCCAAGACCCTTTCCCCAGCACTGCCATGGCCACCAATGCCCTGTGTCCCCAAATGCCGCATCCTAAATCCCTCCAGAGATGGAGACTCCACCACTGCGTTGGACAGCTGTGCCAGGGCTGGGCATTTTTCTGAATATCCAATCTAAACATCCCATGGCACTGGAGGGGCAGAGGATGAGGCAGAGGAAGGGATCACACTCTGCAGAAGGTGGAGTAGGTGTTTTTCCACAGAGGCAAAGCCGCTCTCAGCACGCTGCAGACTTTCTGTTCTCTTTTTTCCTGTCTGGCTTCCCCTGGCATTAAGGCTGATGTGATCGTGCTGTTAGGCCCTTCTCGTTTCCTTTTTTCCAGTTACTTCTGAGTTTGATGGATGGCCTCGGCCCGGTGTGACCAAGGGCTAGGAACATGATTATATTCCTCCAAACCCCAGGCAGGCTGGTGTCCAGGAGCAGGACAGCCTGGAGCGCCCGTGCCTCTTTGGGGACGTGGGTGGGGAGGGCCTTTGTGGACGCTCAGACTGGGGAGTGGGGTTCAACAGGCATCAAATGTAATGAATCTATTAATCTATTAATTGCAGTACTCATGGAGCAGCTTCCCAACAGCTGTGGAGGGATTTTCCCAACCGCTTCGCAGCAGGTTCCTGCCGGTGGCAGGTTGATAATCCCACCAAATATCGTCGTGCTCTTCAGTTCCATCAACCATCCACTGTCTCTTTTTTGGTCCTTTTATAAATCCTGTGCTAAATTGCAAATCCCAGCCTAAGAGTGTGTTTGTCTGTCTTATCAATAATGCATCGCCCCAAAGTGTGGAAGGGGGAGCCACAAGTGAAATTGCCCACCGTAATTCAGGGCTATAAATCATATTTTCTGTTGGGTTTGGAGGCTGAGACTGGCTCGGCAAGATGGTTTGTTCACTTTATTGTGATACTTCAGGAATATTTTTTTATTTGCCCCATTCCTCTATGTGTGTGTGTGTATATTTGTATTTATGTATCTGTATAAATCTCCTGCTTCCTTTTCAGCTGTCAATAGAGGGTGAATCCTGGACCTGCAAAACGTAGGAGCTTTCTTTTCGTAAGGCAGACACAGATCGCCTCCAATATCAGGCGTCTTGTAGAAAATCTTCAAAAGAAATTACAGAGTTTTATTTTTGGAAGGGATGCAGAGCTGAGCCATGGATTGTTGTCCACATTTGGGACCTAATTGAGACGCTGATCTGCAAAATATTCCGTGTCCAGTGGTGCATGTCCAGTGTTCAACTCTTCTTTTCTGTCCTGAGCTAAAATGTGATTTTCAAACGAAATATTAAAGAAGGATAAAAACCAGATATTCTCTTACTGGTATTTAAACCACTCCTGGGGTCTCAGGCTCTGGGGAGGACTCTCCCCGAGCTCCTGCTGGAGCAGACTCAGCACTGATGGTGGGATCAATGGGTGTTTTCAGAGGTGGATATTTTCCTTTTCCAATAGTATTTGCAAGCGAACACTTCTTGAAACTATAAATTTATATACTACTTAGACCTCAAAATTCACATTTTCTCTGGCATAGGCACAGTTTTCACTTCTATTTTTTAAATTTATCTACTTGTGTTTTGCAAGGGGGCACCTACTTTTTTCTTAATCCTGGTGGCCAGCTGGAAGGATCCTGATTGTGACAGAATCACAGAGTAAAATCACAGAACCATTAAGATTGGAAAAGATCTCCAAAATCATCAGGTCCAGCTTTCACCTGAACGCCACCATGCCCACTAAACCATCATCATTCATATTAAATAATAAATATCTAAAGCAGTCTTGACATCAGTGATTTGCTCTCATCAGACATCATCCCACACATTTTCCAAATTAGCAAAACTTGGACATTTTATTTTCTGGAGGACCAGGTTGAATCCTTTTGGGGGTTGCGCCTACCTCAGCACCTCTCTGTGCCATCAAATTCCCCTGGATGTCACTTGTACTTCTCATCGAACCATTAAGGTTGGAAAAGACCTTTCAGACCATCAGGTCCAGCCCTCAGTCCTTCTGCTGTTGGATTTGCCCCTCCCAGACTGAGGTTATCCCATCCCTAGCACTCTCCTGGGATAATTTCCCACTCAGTTTCCCAGTGCAACAGGAAGATGTGGAGAGCCATAAAAACATCGGGTACAATACATTATTTTAGGGCAATCCACGGGATTGAACCCACCTCAACCCCACTGCTGGAGTAAAAAGTTGAGTTTCTAAGGAATGCAAATGGAAGGACTTATTTCTGCTGTAAAGATTTCCTGACAAGCAGAAATATAATGCTTTTTGAAAACCTCATTAGAAAATCAATTATATCGTGACACTTAATGCTGGGTTATTTACAAGCGAGATGTCTTGTTGGGAAAAAACACAATAAAAATTCACACTTAATCCAGAAAAATGGGGGAGCATAAAGAAGAGTTAGGTTGTGTTATTAGCATGTTCAAAGGAGCGATTACCACAGAGCAGAGGGTTTGTGCTCCATCAGGAGCAGCGACGGGATCTGATCATGGAGGGACACGAGGTTTCACCCCCTCGGAGGCAAAAGGGCTGAGAGATCCTTTCAGGACAGATAATAATGAGTTTATTTGTGGCTTTGTGCTGATGCCCAGTGGCCAGGGCAGGCTCCTCCTCTTGCTTTTCCTCGTGGAATATTAAAGTTGGAGAAGACCTCTAAAATCACCAAGCCCAGCCATGAACCAGCGCCGTGTCCACCACTAACCAGGTCCTCAAGTGCCACATCCACGCGTTTTTGAATGCTTCAGGTGACTCCTTCACTGCCCTGGGCAGCTCCTTCAGTGCTTGACAGCCCTTTCCATGGAGAAGTTTTTCCTAATGTCCAACTCAAACCTTCCCTGGCACAACTCAAGGAGACATTTCCATCGCACGACCCTTGATTTCTTTGGGTTTAAATGCCTTTGAAAAGAAAAGCTCACCTTTGGCACCTGGGGAATGGCTGCTGGGAGGCTGTGGCTGCTGAACCGCGGCTTTCTTAGGAGAAAAAATGGGAAAACTCTTCCAATTTCATGGGATCACAGAACGGTTCGGGCTGGAAGGGACCATAAAGCTCATCTCTTTCCACCCCCTGTGCCATGGGACAGGACACTTTCCAAATTTCTGGGCTGCTAATTAGGAACATATGACCTCAGTTGGTTTTTTTGTTTGTTTTTTTGTTTTTGTTTCTGTTGGGTTTTGTTGTTGTTGTTTTTTGTGAATGTAACAGTTTTTAGGACTGGGCTGTTTTCTTCAAATAGAAAATACTTGATCTGAAGCAGAAAATTTTGTTTGTCATGCAAATATGAGCAAGATGCAGCCAGTCTAATACCCCTGCGTCGTTCACACTGAGGGAACTACAGAAAAAGGCAAATTTCTGGCTGAAATCCTTGTCTTACACGGCCTGCAATCTGAGTTTGCATCAGATGCAGAACTAATGGTGCCTGTTTCCTGCAGAGTTAAACCTAAAACGTGTAACTGCAGGCTCATATGTGTGTGTGTGGCAGAAAAGGAATATTACCGTCTTTCATTCTGCACAATTCCTGTGGTAGTTCACTGTCTGTAGCTGTAAAGTTTCTGTGCTTTCCCTGGTTTTTAATTTAAAAATCCGTGGGACTGATACATTTACTTAGTAATGAACAATTA
>JBBAXF010000009.1:1442816-1467816 GCA_037837765.1 Delichon dasypus | reverse complement strand
GCGACAGTATTTCTGATTAAAACAATTAAAGTTTTCATTCCATTTGTTTATGGCGGTATTAGTAATCTGGAAAAGAGATTTGCAATAATAATAATGTACACTTTTTTTTTTTTCCTACTGTTAAGGGCTTTATTACTCCATCCTTGCCAGAAAGCACATTTTAAGAGCTTGGATTCAAAATTAAATATGACCTCAGTGTTTTAAAATACAATTACAATAACTATCCATTTAGTAGGGTTTTTTCTTTTACTTTTGACATATGGTCAATATACTTATGCCAGTTATTAAAGACATTATTTTTTGCTATGCTAACTATTTAACATATTGCAGCTGCCATGGTAAATACAGGCTGGTGACGGGGGACAGCGAGGAAGAGCATTGCCTGAACTCCTTCTTAGGTTAAATTGCTGGAGTGTCCCTACATAGGTAAAGAAAAAAATCCACCACATTTGATAAGAGAAATTTATATTATTTATACGGAACAGAACAAGCCAATTTACAAGAAAGGCACTTAAGTGGGGAGCTTATTTATTAATGAGTGTAGTACACAAGCTAATGGGGTTGTAATGCAGATGCACCTAAAGCTTGGAGGACAGCGGTCTCCAAACAGGAGAGGAGAGAGAGCGGGCTGGGAAAATATTCCTGCCCCATTCCAAAGGGAGTTATGGGAAGTAGTTTTGTCTGTCTCATCTTAGCAGGGTGGTCTGTCACCAGCTCTCCCATCACAGGACGTTTTGAGCAGGAATGAGATAGGACCAGAGGGATGGGATGAATGGGAATGGCCTTGAGCTGAAGGAGGGTGGGTTTGGATGAGATGTGGGAAGGAATTCCTGGCTGGGAGGGTGTTGAGGCGCTGGCACAGGGTGCCCAGAGCAGCTGTGGCTGCCCCTGGATCCCTGGCAGTGCCCAAGGCCAGGTTGGACACTGGGGCTGGAGCAGCCTGGGACAGTGGGAGGTGTCCCTGCCATGGGAGGGGTGGGATGAGATCAGCTTTAACATCCTTTCCTACCCAAACCATTCCAGGATTCTGATGTGGCTGTAATTCCCTAGATCCCACTTTGCCCTCTGCGAGGAGGTTCAGATGTGATTCTAAGGTCACGGCAGCTCTGCATCCCAAGGCCGCGCCTCTGCACGGAGGAGTCCCAAAACTCCTGGGTCCAGCAATGAGGCATTCCCCTGGGATCCGGGGATTTGTGGGAAGATGGGAGAAACAAAAGCCATGCTGTGGCCAGGGCAGTCCATGAAGGGCAGGATGTGTTTAAATTCCGCTTCCTATGCTCAGCCTTTAACAAGCTTCTTCTGAGGTGGCAGTTTATAGACTCTTATTTCAGTTAATTATAACAGCACTTTTTGAAACAGTATTTTTATTGGTTTTATTGATGCGCCCTGCTGGCTTTCCAATCCAGTGATTGGATCCTGCGTGGTTACCTGAGAGAAAAGCTTTTCCTCCTGGATGCAGAGGATGCAGAGATGGCCTGTGGCAGGGGAGGGCTCTCTTGCCACGTGCAGAAGGGCCCATCCTGCCAGAGCCTGCCCAGAGGTGTCCGAGGCACTGTGGAGTGTTGGGAACAGCAAACTCCTCATCAATTTGATCCAAATGAAGGGAAAAACTCCTCGTTCTTTGTTCTTCGTTCTCCTTACCGTTGTGTTTCTGTGGCTGAGGCCAAACTGGTCAGAGGTACAGGTAGTTCTTGACTGGGTGATGCCATTTTGGGAGCGATCCTGCTGACCTGGGTGGTAGCAGCCTCAAAGCCCTGGAGAAAAGCTTTGGAGATCTCTATTAACTATGCTGTTTTAATTGGGATATATTAGCTTTTCTGCGGTGCTCTGAGGTGTCCCCAGAGTTCTTCTGCTCTCCAGGTGAACCCCCCCAGCTCTCCCAAGCCTGGCTCCAGAGCAGGGGGGCTCCAGCCACGGAGCATCTTTGTGGCCTCTGGACTCACTTCAACAGGAGATGCTCAGGGGTCACTTTACACCCGCGCTGGGAACTCGCTTTGAAAAAAGTCCTGGCGAGTTGAATCCTTAAGAGGTTCCTGATTTATCTGTATCTTAATTCATTTTAATAGGCTGGAGGAGCTGCAGGTGCTGTTGATTATAATTCTCGGCGCTCACTGTCATCTGGAATTCATGCACTGACGCACGTCAAGGTGGACATCCAAAGTCAGGGCCCAGTTCCAACATTTCAGCCTTAAGTTTTTGTCCTTCAGTGTCCCCGTGCACCAGATCAGAGACCTGGGTCTTGCGGTGTAAGGGTTGTAATGTATATTTTAACCCCCTTAGGCTTGGTGGGTTGGTTTTTGTGGGTGTTTTTTTTTTTTTTTTTTGTGGGGGTTTGGTTTGGTTTGGTTTGGTTTTTTAGATCCATGCATAATTGGAATTGTATCTATCTGAGATATGTGAAAAAAAAAGTAAATTTGACTTCAGATACCGGTCAGCAGTTGGGTTATCAGTGCCAGGCAGGGTGCTGAGTGGGGCTGGTGGGTCTGTGGCCCTTGCAGAGGGCTGGGGGTGGTGGTGAATCCCCAAAATCAGCGGGGACAGCGGCGCAGCGCAGGGAATGCCGTGTGCGGTTTAAGGGTCCCCCGCAGCCAGCCCTGACACAGTTAATTGCCTGAGATAAAACCGACCTCCCAGGTCTGATGGGAGGCTCCTTTTATATGAGGAAAAAGTGTTTTGTAGCAATTTCTTGTAAGTGCTAAAATTAACTGACTTTCTCTTAACCTAATTAAAGCTAGAACTGATGATATCACCTATGGTTAGTGTTGCCGAACATCTCGGGCAGAGCGTGCTCCCGCTTGGAACTTGGCTCCAGTTCTGCTTCCTGCTTTGAAACGTTTAATGTGAAGCATCTGCTGGGTTGTTGCTGGTTCAGGGTGTGCTCCATCTCCCCCGTTCTCAATCTAGAACAGGGTGGTCCTTTCCAACACACAAGATGCGCAGAAATTGGGCTCCTTTTTTATCTTTTCGGCAAATTTTCCGGTCGCTCTGCTGCCAGCTCTACTGATTTGAAACGGAAATATTTGTGAAGAGGTCACTCTGATATTAGGAATGTTTGTGCTCCCTCAACAGGGCCCAGCTGTTGGTCTTTGAAGGGTTTCATTCATGGAGGGGAGTGGGTGGGGAAGGTCTCTGAGCTGATAGAACTCCCGGTGCTGATGACCACCAGAGCTCACTGTGGTTGGCTTGGCCTGGATGACACAAATGAGGCAGAATGAAGTCTGGAGAGACCAGGAATTAGTCTGGAGAAGCCGTGGGTGGGAAAGAGGAAGAAAGCAGTACTGGAACGGGTGACCAGTGTGGAGGTGGAGGAGGAAATCAGCAGGAAATCAGTAAGGTCAGACTGAGCGGTCCATTCATGGTCCAGACCCTATGGGGTCAGCAGGGTGGCGGTGGCCAGCGTAGGAAGAGGGAAGAACTTTAAGGGTGGGCTAAGGAGAGGACTGTGGACAGGAGGGACAGGAGACAGGGAATGGCTTCAAACTGCCAAAGGGCACGGATAAATGGAACGTGGGGGAGAAATCCTTCCTGTGAGGGTGTTGAGGCCCTGGCACAGGGTGCCCAGAGCAGCTGTGGCTGCCCCTGGATCCCTGGCAGTGTCCAAGGCCAGGTTGGACACTGGGGCTGGAGCAGCCTGGGACAGTGGGAGGTGTCCCTGCCATGGCAGAGGTGGAACAAGATTATGTTTAACATCCTTTCCAACCCAAACCAGTCTGGGCTTGAGGGAAGGAGGGTGGCATGAAGGGCACTGGGACGTGCGCAGAAGATTGAGGTGGCTGAAGAACCAGAACTTTGTGGTTGTCCTTCCTCCTGGCTGTTGCTTCAACAGAGGTCTTTGTTCCTAATGGGATTCACTGTCTGCGAAAACAATAAATGCTCAGGGAAGGGGAGCCAAGCCCACACACGCAGAGCATTGTTTTCCTTGGATGTGTTTCAGGTGTTCCTCGGGAAGTCACCGCCGTGGTCTCACAGTGCCACATCCCAGGGCAGGATCTTGTTTGAAATCTGTGTCTCCCTGTATAGGATTCCAATCAAAACTTTAATGGTCCAGGGCAGTGAGTAGCATTTAATGACCTTCAGTGCTATCACTTGAGTCTTTTGGGCATTGACATTGATTTTCCTTATCTTGGCATGTGGAGACAGGAGTCTCACTCCATCCTTTGAAGTGTTTGCTGGTGCACGCCAGGGGCAGGGAATAAGCAGGGAGCAGCTTTGCAGGGACCGTGGGCTTGGGCAAGCCCAGTTCGGCCCCCAAATTTAATGCCATTAATTGCAAAAGTCAGGAAAAAAAAATGAGCCTATTTGGAAATCTTTGTATTTACTCAAGAGGTGTGTTTATTTATTACTTCTTGTATCAATAATTTAATCTATTGATGTATTATGTAATTAATCATATATTTATTTGTTATATTATTTATTTGGAATTTATGTCATGTATATGATGCCCAAATCTCTGTGCAGGTGCTCCCTTTCCCAGGGCTAAAGGGAGGAATCAGAATTTCTCACCAATCAGTTCCGTAAGAATTTGCATCCTCCAGAACAGATAAAAACAGAATAAGGAAAACATTGCACAGGTTGTATGACAAGAACAGAGCCTGACTCAGCTCTGGCTTCTTGTGTTCTTCCCTAAATGCAGCAATTTTTTCTTAATAGGTCTTAAAAGGAGCAATGTCGGGGCTGTTCGACAGGAATTGGGGGGTTTTGCTGTTTCTTGCAGCTCTCATCCCTTTTTTAATCTCTCCCTCCCATCACAGAGCCACTTCATTTATAAGCAGCTAAATTAAACTATGTCAGGATGTGCTAGCCCATGAATTTTAAACCTAAAAAGACGCTTTGTTCCTTGATTCAGCAGTGGGGAAGAAATGCAGCAGAGCCACCCGGCTATTTGAACTCTTTATTTGCCACATTTACAATATTAATAACGCTGTTTCCAGAAGTTGTCACATCAAGTAAAAGATCTTCATTCCCGGGCTGCCTTTTGGGGCCAAATCGAGACTGGATGCATGCATTTAATAAATTGTAGTCTCAAGTAGTCATTTTGGTAAATAATTAGCTTGGGTGGAAGAATAAGTTAGCATATTGTATGCATCTAATGCTGCAAATGTACACCCAGCAAACTTTGCTATTAATCAACAGTCAAGCACTGTAAGTTGGGTCTCATACATAATGAATTGTCCTTAAACCTCCTGGGCTTCATTGATAGAAAAATAAGAGAAAACACCAGTGTAGTAGGCTTTGGAATAAAATTTAACGAGATTGCTCTGCATCCCGTAATCGGTTTGGAGTCATTAGAGACCAGATAATTCAGCTGCAGTTTTGGGGTGGCTTTAGCCTTCATCTATCAAAGAAAGGCTGCTTAAATGGCATTTAGGTGTGGATGAAATACATTTTTAGCTAATTTCACAACGAAGGCTCCAGTAAAAATATCGACTCACCCGGAGTTGTTGTGGAACAAATAATGCTGCCTCGCTAAGTGCCATTTTAATGTTAATTTCTGTGTGTTAATCATCGCTGATTCTTCCATTTGAAAGGTAACACACCAGCTATTTCTCCAAGAGAAAATTAGTTTGCTAAGATAAACACAGATCTATATAATTGTGAGAAAAAGACAGCCTTCAGTTTTCAGATAGTGCAACTTTTTTCTGTTATGAATTCACGTGTGAGAGTTATGTGACAACTTGTTTTCAGTCATTTGCTGATATAAAAAAAAAAAAAAAGAAAGTGATTTATAACTCAATCATTTTAAAATTATTCTGGCCCCTCATATGTATTTCATGGCATGAGTTACCATTCAGGTCCTAGAGGATCAACAGTGACTTCTCCTGCAAGTGTAAAAATCCTAAACTCTGGTTTAGGAGCTCTGTTATTAACTATATATATATATGTACACACACTAATACAAATATTAAGAATTATCTATACTAATGACATCAGGTTCTTCCCACTGTCAGGGAAGAAAATCACCCCCACCAAAAAAAATTAAAAAAAAACAAACCTAAAATTCCAAAACGACAAAATTTTAAATTATGAAACATTACCAAAAAAAAAAAAAAAAAAAAAAAAAAATAAAAATTAGAATTCATAATGTAATCTGAGTTTGCCTACATGTATCAATGACACTTTGCTGACTCCTGGCTGGAAGGGGTTACAATCTTTTTTTTAGTTGAGGAGGTTTTTTTTCATTTCTGCTTTAAACAAAGAAAAAAAAAATCAAAACATTTCAAATTGAAGTAAAGGGGACTCAGTTTCTAAACCTCTCCTTAGGCAAGCCACAGGAAGGTGAGGTGGTTTTCCAGGGATAAAACACGCAGGTGTGTGTGACTGCAGGCAGTGGAAGTGGGATTTGGATGTCGCATTCAACCAACCAATTATGTTTAATATTATCAGTAGTATGAATTAAAATTATTTATAAATTTAAATAATTTCTCATATTTAAAATTATTTAATTTTACATTATATATTTATGTTTGATATGAATGTATTATATATTATAATATACATTACATATTATATAATATATAATATATTATATATAAGTACATAATATTTTGTATTAAAATATATGTTATGTACTTAATATATAATATATAATTCTTATATGTTATATAATATATTATGTATTATATATTAAAATTATGTAATATATATATTATTATATATTTTATATATCGTATTCTCTATTCTCTATTATCTATTACATATTACATATTGTATATTGTATCTTATATCTTATACCTTATATCTTATATATTACATATCTATTATCTATTATCTATTATCTATTATCTATTATCTATTATCTATTATATATTATATATTATATGTAATGTATAATGTATCATGTATAATAGATTCAATTTTTAATATTTAAAATATTTTATAAATAGACATCTATTTTATAAATATGGGAGCTGCTATGACATTCTCGTGGTATTTATTTATCCTAAGGAAGCTGCCAGCTCCTGGCTTTCCCCCAGGGAATGTGCCAGCAGCGTCATTGCCCCTTCCTCTCAGCACAGCTCAAGGTCCACCTTGTTCCCCTTGAGTTTCTGAAAGACTGGGGCAAAAAGCAGCTCAGAAATAAATGCTGAACATCCTGCCACTTCAGGACATGGCTGCTGCCAGCATTTCTCTGGTTCTCATCACGCCTGAGCTATTTGGGATGATCCCGAAGCCAATCCTCTGCTTACATGTTTATTTTGGAAGCACCTTAGAAACTTCCCGTTCTTGGCAGCGGCTTTGGAAGGAGCCTGTTAAACTGGAACAGGTGCTGGTGCTGCTTTCCTCCCCCTCCGCTAAAAACCAGCTTTTCCTTCCTTTCATCCCGTGCAAAGATGAGGAGGCACAGGAGGGGCAGGGCTGGGACGGAGCCTTGGGAAGACACCTCTCAGCTGCGTGGCTGCAGGAGCCAGCTGGCTCCCCGGCCTTGGGCAGCCTCGGGAAGGGGCTGGAACGGAAAGGAACACGTAGGATTGCAGGAGGAATGGTGTGGAATAGCTGTGGTGTGTGAAAACCCTAATCCTGTGGTGGGTTCCCACGTTGGGATTGATCTTGGGCTCTCTTGGACGTCACCACCACGGGCTGGAGATGTGCAGGAGCAGTGCCTGGCCTGGAAAAAAGCTCTTTGTGAGACACACCAAACTGGAAAAAAATATATATTTCTTTCTAGATGTCTTTAGATAGCTTAAAATGAGCTTTTATTTCTGATAGAGGAGTTTATAGTTTTAATGAAGCATCCCCCTGCAAAGCCATGTTGGTTGTGTGGAGCTGAATATCCATTTACCCCAAATATCCCCAAAACGTTGAGACCTGTGACAGACATGGGACACTGCTGACATATTAGAGGGTACCACGTTACTGCAAACAAACAAGCAAACAAACAAAATCTGGGTCAAAAAAATAAAATTAAAATAAAGTAAAATTAAATTAAATTAAAATAAAATATAAAATGCACACTTAACCCCAACAGCAACAATTGTTTGCTGGCCAGGTAAAAATACAAAACCCTCCAGTTTGAGATTTTTGGGTTGCCAGCACCCAGCATAGTTCAGGAATGAAAACAAGTGGAATGACAGACTCTGATGAAAGTGGAAGTGATTTCAGTAATATTAATGTGGTTTAAATAAATGTTTCTCATGATTCCAACCCCATTGCAAGTTAAAAAAAAAAAAAATTGTTAGTTTTTAAGGAAAAATTTAAAAATTCTCCAGGGTGAAAGCAAAGCAGTCAGATTTTTCTACGTATTTAGTTTAGGGTTTGGGTTTTTTTTTATTTTTCAATGAACACGCTTATGTTATTTTCCTGTATAAAATTAAAATTGCATCTTGCTGATCACAAGTGTAAGATTTAAACTTCCCATCGGTGAAGCAGTGAATGGGCACTTTGGCCACCACCCTGTGTGCTGTGGTGCCTCTGTGATCCTTTCTCTGGGAGACTCCCAGAGCAGGATATTAAGAAATGCCCTTTTTTTCTTTTTCATTCCGAAAGTTTAGGCCCAGATAGCTCATATGACTCTTAGGTGTGTGTTTTTCTCTAAATTTCAACTTCCTGCCGTCCATCCTGACTCAGAGGTGCTCAAAGATCCGTGCCTGGAGCAAGGTGTTGAGAAACCAAGAAACCTGATGCTGAGCAGAGGGATTTCCTTCCAGGGAGGGAATTTCCCATGATGTAACTCCTCTGCTTTTCTTACGAATGTTTTGAGACCACTTTGACTCCGCTTTTTGAAAGGTACTTAAGAATTTGAGGCCTGAGAAAATCCTTTAAAAGGCAGCTGGCGTTTTCAGTCGGATATTTAATGCCGAGGTAGTTTGTGGAAGTTCTGCTATGCAAGTTTGGACAGGGAACGGGGAGGAGGGAAGGGCAGGGAGGGGAGGAGACACCCATGCCTGAGTTATGTGCCTTCTTTCTCTTTATTAAAGCTGTCAAATTCACAGGAATAGCTGTTGCCACCTCTAGCCAAGCAAAATTAATACAAAGGTTTTCCCTTTTTTCAGCTCCCTGCCAGTTTGAAGCTCTGGGGTTGTGTGTGTGTGTGTTGGCACGTGGAGGTTGTATCCTGCAGGAAAAGAAGTCAGTGCATTCCTGGAAAGCAAATCCATTTCTGCCTTGCAAAGCTTTCCCTTTCCTGGCCAAGGTGGAGGTGGCAGCTGTTGGGAAAGCCTCTGGTGTTGAATTGCTGGGAGAATGAGCCCACCAAAAACATCTGGGGATGTTCAGCAGCGGCAGGGCGCTGCGATTAAAAGCAGCAATTGAAAAGAAAATTAAAAATAAATTCTACAAAATTCTACCCAAACACTCCTGCCAGGAGA
Source organism: Delichon dasypus (assembly GCA_037837765.1). Taxonomy (NCBI): domain Eukaryota; kingdom Metazoa; phylum Chordata; class Aves; order Passeriformes; family Hirundinidae; genus Delichon; species Delichon dasypus. The sequence continues at coordinate 1,458,511 of JBBAXF010000009.1, read as the reverse complement.
CACCTGGAGAAGGGAGGAATGTGTGTGTGATGGTTTGGCAGGGAATGGAACCTCAAATCCCACCCAGTGCCACCCCTGCCATGGCAGGGACACCTCCCACTGCCCCAGGCTGCTCCAGCCCCAGTGTCCAACCTGGCCTTGGGCACTGCCAGGGATCCAGGGGCAGCCACAGCTGCTCTGGTAACTCCATCCCAGCTCCTCTCCGCCTTCCCAGGAAACAATCCCATCCCAATCTCCCATCCAGCCCTGCCCTCTGGCAGTGGGAGCCATTCCCTGTGTCCTGTCCCTCTGTCCTTTGTCCCAATTCCCTCTCCAGCTTTCCTGGAGCCCCTTCAGGCCCTAGGAAGTGTTCCCAGAGTCTCCCTGGCTGCTCTCCTCTTGTTTTGGTGGTGGTTGGATGCCCTTGGGCTGATCCCTGTCTGCAGTTGGAGGCAGAGCCCGGAGCTGCTGCTCCCAGAGCCATGAGGAGATGGAGTTTTCCTATTTTATTGTGACTTTGCAGTCCAAATGGTTTCCAGACTCCCAAGAATGGGAAACAGGATGATGCGAAAAACATAAGGAGACGGTAGCTTTGAGCACTCTTGGTGCTCTCCTGGATAAATGGAGCAGAAAGGTCTCCCCACTTCTCTCCCAGGTTCCAGAGGAGTTATTGTCATTATAGTCTGTTGTTATTATTTTGTTGTAGCTCCAGCAATTCACAGTGAAACAGAGCTGGATTCTGTTGTGTTTTACCTGTGTGAAATAATGGATAATCCCTGGTGTTGGGAGCTTGGTTTGAAGTCCGTGTCATGGGGAGTCGTGTACAAAAGTTTGTGCATGGATTCTCATACTTTTAGCAGAGATACCATTAATCGGGAAAACAGCGTAAAATAGACACCAGTTTTAAAAAGCAGCTTGATCCTACTTCACATGCACAAAGGAAAGTCAAAAGCATCAATTTGAATAAATAAACTGAAAAAGAAATAAAATTGCACTTAACTCCTACCAGCCTGGATCCAAAGCTGATTCTGCAGATTTCTTTTGCCTCTGCTCCAAGCCACGGACTCCTGTGCAGCTGCTGGAGTGTTTTAATTGTCCTTCTCCACATCCCTCCACTTTCCCATCAGTAATTACGTGGCCTTCAGTGGCTCACAATTAATCAGAAGCTGAGCTGGGGCTGGGGGATGGCAGAGCTGTTTGATCAGGCACCAGGCGAGCTGGGGCTCCTCTTCTGAGGGCGGCTGTGCCCCGGCCCCTGGCACATCCCTGATCCCACCCGGAGGCTGTGCTGATTATCCCGGGATCCCGGCTCCGCACTGGGCTGGATCAGGCTCTGGAGATGTTGGGTCTCTCTGCACACCTGCCTCGTGGCCAAAGCAGAGCCAGGCTCTTTGATGCCGTTCCTGGAGCATCACTTGGTTCATTTGCTTTGGCTTTTTACTTGGAGGAGTCTCACATTTCCTTTCCCCTCCTCGCAGCACGCTTAGGAATTGGGGTTGGTTTGCTCTGTCCCCATACCTGGCGGGCACAGTCACTCCAATTTTCTCTTCATTTGTCTCAGGTTCACACGTATTTTGATGTTGCCACAATTTTCTCTTCATTTTCTTGCTTTGGGGCACATCCAACCTCTCACCAGAAGACGCTTGCTGTTGAGGTCTAGCGTTGAAAAACTTCTGGCTCTGGCTTTATTTCCAGCTGGGAGAAAAAGCTGCAAGAACCAGAAAACCTTTGGATGATCCCTGGTGGTGGTGAGGGTTGTGGGTATGTGAGGTTTGCTGGCAGGGGTTGCTGTTCTGGCAATCGCCCTCGATGTAGTGTCCATCATTTCTCGTGGATGCACTGCTCATGGGCTGTGTGTTTGTTGCTGTCCTCACATGTCTCAGCACTTCTGAGAGACCCCCCCACCACACCCCAGCCTTGGGAAGCACCAGGAGAACACCACCACCCCTTTCCCAGCGCTGCTGGGCACCCCTGAAAACATCCACCTTGGAAAACACAGCTGGACACCTGCAAATCCAGGGTTCCCTTTCTCGTTGCTCTCATCCACACGTTGCTCTTCCAGAGGAAAAGAAAAAAAGTAAGGAGCAAGGGAAGAAGCACATTTTTATTTACAGATGCCTTCTGTTCGCTCACTTTGCTCCTCAGCCCCTGCAAGCACGAGCTGCCATTGAAAATCAAATGAATTCTCAATTGCTTCCTTCCAATTCAATCAGGGGAGGGAAGCAGAGACCTGCCACGGCGCTGGAGGAAGCGGGGCCGGGGAAGGCGTGGAGCAGCAGGGAGCTGCTTCCTTCCCTGCTTCCCCAGGGATGGGCCTGGGGACAAGGGGCTGCACCCCCGGGGGACACGGAGGAGGAGCGTCACCTCCATCCATCCTGGAAGCACAAGGATGTGTCACCCACCATGGGTTTGGGCAGTGCTCTTGCTCCCTGGCTTTTTCCTCGTACGGATTTTCCGTGGGTTTTCTCACGGGTGTTCGTAGCAGTGTGTCGTCTTTGCATTTCTTGGGGTGACGAGGGTGAGTTTTTCTTACTGCTGTGAGGAATCCTCTCTGAGGAGAAAAAAGGTCTGACTCCATGCTTTGAGGTTTTTATTTTGCTGGTACAGAGAGCGTGAATACTCAGTTTTACCACAGCGTCACGGGGTTGTTCTGGTGGGAAGGCGCCGTGTTGCTCCACTCAAGGACCAGGCTGTCCATCCCGGTTTTGTCGTTTTTCCCACTGTAACGTTGCGTTTCTCTGTCTCTCAGCAGGGCAGAGTCCTCGGCGGCGTGCGAGGTGTGCCCGGGGGCCGAGGAGCTGCCGGAGCCGCTGCGGCAGTGCACGGCTTGGCTCCGAGCCTACTTCTGCGAGCCAGCGAGCACAGGGAGCCTGCCCCTGCCAGCCTTCCACCACCCCCTGCTCCAGAGAGGTCAGTGCCACCCTCCCTGCCCTCTGCCACCAGCCAGCGGCTCCCAGCTCCCTCATCCTTGCTCTGTGGAATGGTTCCGCTGCTGAAGGGTCGGGGTGTGAACACACCAGAAGGGTTGTGGGCTGCTCGGTGAGGTGGTGGCTACTTAAAGTGGCTTCTGGCCACCAAGCACGGGGATTGAGGCTTTGACATCACTCTGTGCAAATCCCTGACAGGACAGGACAGGACAGCCAGGAGGGGTCTGGCTCTGCTGCCAGGGAATAAGGGATAAGGAAGAGTGGAAGTGGCCTCACATTGCATCAGCAGAAGTTGAGGTTGGAGGTTTGGGAGAATTCCTTCCTGGAAAGGGCTGTCCAGCCCTGGCACAGCTGCCCTGGGCAGTGGTGGAGTGCCCATCCCTGGGGGCATTCAAAAGCCTTTGGATGTGGCCCTGGGGACACGTGTGGCCTTGGCAGTGCTGGGGAATGTTTGGAATTGATGGGCTCAGAGGGATTTTCCAGTCTCAGTGATTCCCTGATTCTGTGGTTCTCTGTCAGGAGAAAAGTGTCAGGGAAGCAGTCAGGAGTAGGTTGTGTAAGGTCGCTGTGGTTTTATTCCTCAAAAGTTATCATAGATAATATACTGATATTTTTAAACAAAGGGAATTGTTACAAAGTTGTGCTATTTACGAATTTAGGTAAGAGCAACACCTGAGAAAAGTTCCTCATCACCATTCCCCATTTATTGACTGTGTCCCTGACGGCCTCACAACAGAAATTAATAATTTGAAATTAAATGACCCCCATTACCAATAATAATAATAATAATAATAATAATAATAATAATAATAATAATTTCAGAAGTCTGATGTTTGCAGTGCCTTCTTGCCTGCCCCAAACGTTTCTTGGTGAATAAGGGAATCTCAGGATCTGTGAGCTTTGCGCAGCAGCTTTGTTTCCATCTCCTGCACTTACTTTCCCATGTTATGCAAATTCCCCTGTGCCTGATCTTTCACAGTCAGATTCCAGGGTTGTTCTGGGGAATTTCTTTATTAGCTGGGATAAAATGAAGAGTCGTGTTGTGTAAACTTTAAGGTTGAGGTGGATGTGACTGGGCAGAGCTGGGTAGGAAAAGTTACTGCCATCTCTAAACAACAGCAGGGGAATTCTGCCTCCCGGATTATCCATCAGAAGATTATAAAACATTTAAAATATGCTTCTTCTTTTCATTAGTTCTCCTAAATGGGCTCCTGAATTCTTTTTAGCTTTGTGGATGAAATTCTTTGGTGTGAGCAGTGCTGATCTTGTTTTAGCCGCTGGTTTGGGGTTCAGCCCTGAGAGGTTTGAGTTTGTAGAAGACTTTGGCCCATCCCTAGGGCACAACCTTCCTGTGCAGGCAGCACTGCAGGGCTCTGGAGAGCTTAAAAAGAGGAAAAATAAGGATATTTGTTAACAGGAAGCTTCTTGGGAAGGGAAGGGAAGGGAAGGGAAGGGAAGGGAAGGGAAGGGAAGGGAAGGGAAGGGAAGGGAAGGCTCCACTGCCCACGGCTCCTCAGGAGGTTTGGGTGTGACCACCTGCACAGTTTGGGTGCTGTTCTCATTTCAACATGTTTAATTTAGGTCCGCTGTCTGCTCTTGGCCTGGGCCCAGGTGTGTGTGTCTTTTATTGGGGGAAGGATTGCACCTACATCATAGAAACGCTAATGAAGGATTAATTGGCTCAAATCACGATGATGTGAGAGCATTTCTGTTCTTCTGTCACTGTCTCTTACGAATATTTTCATAAAATAGAAAAAAAAAAACTTGCATTGGAAGGAATGTGGAAATAGGTGTCAAAAACTGGAAGGAACTGGTTTTAAAAGTTATGTAGGATAAAGGTGAGGTAAAAATCAAATTATGACGGATTGCACTTCAGTTTATCTGCACATCAGAATTGCAGTTTTGCTAAATTAGGAATTTGGTATTTATTTACTTTTACACATTTACATTTGAAAGTGCCTGCTCATTTCTCCAGGCACTTAAAAACGCAGAGCAAACATCAGTGAGAGCATGAGGATCCACAGCCAGAAAGGCTTTTTCTCATCACTCTGATTTTCTTCCATTTCTGTTCGGCAGCAGCTCTGCAAGTGGGGCCCTGAGCAGTCTGGGTCGGTGGAAGGTGCCCTGCCCATGGCAGGGGTGGAATGGGATGAGCTTTAAGGTTCCTCCAGCCCAAACCAGGCTGGAATTCTGTGACTCCATGATCATCAAAGCCTTTGGCCCTTCTTTCCCCCCATTCCCTGTAAATACCGTGTACAGTATTGCTCTTTGATAGAAGATTTGCATTCCATCCTCCACTTTTGTAATCAGGACCGACCATTGCATAATTTCTTCTTGATCAGTGCTTATATCAAATTTTATTTTATTTTTCTCCGCTAACTTCATCTGGGAATCGGAAGGGTTTTGCTTATGCCAAAAGAAAAAACACATTAAAAAGGATCCTCATCTAACAAAAAAATTGTGTAAAGTGCTTTTGGGGTGAAGCACTTCTCAATTCATGGTCAGTTTTCTGCAGCTGCTCTTGTGCCAGCTTTGAAGACTTAGCTCCTTGTGAAGAGAAAAATCATGACAATTATCTTTGACATAATAAAAGCAGAGAGATTTGCAGATTCAGAAAACAGAGATGATCTGCTTTATATTTATTTAAGAAACTCCATAAAAATCCATCATTTGCTGTTTCAGTGGCTTCTCCCAATATCTTAAATTTTTCTGAAGTGCCTTTAATTTTCTAAATTTCTGTTGAATGGGGAAAAATGTGTTTAAAAGCACTTGAAATACAAAATCAACAATCAGTTCCTCTCGTAACTTGGCATTGGCAAAGGTGGAGTGTGAACCTTGAGGCAGGCAGGACAATGATGGAATCACAGAACCATTAGGGTTGGAAAAGACCTTTCAGATCGTTCCCAGCACCATCACCATGCTCACCACTAATCCATGTCCCCAGGTGCCACACTGTCACCAAGAAACACAAAGAAATCACACGCAGACAAGAGATTTCTGCAGAGGTTCCTCCGATCCAGCTTCCAGCTGAAAGGACGGAATTGTTTATTCTTTTACTTTTTATACGTTTGTGGGTCCAGCAGAAGATTGGCTTTTTGGGGTTTCCACCCCTCAGCCCCAGTGGCCAGACCAATTGTCAGTTACAATTGTTTTCAGGTTAGAAACATGCAAACAAAGGACAAAGAACAAAAAACAAAGGATTTGTTTATATTACTTCTGTGGGAAAGGTAGAAAAACTGCTCTAATATTCTACAGCAACTAAAGATCTGACTCCATTTATGAAAATCAAAAGGCTAATAAACTCAGAAAAACCAGGGTAACACCACACCCACCTGGTTTTTTAATATTTCCAGGGATGGTGACTCCACCACTGCCCTGGAGAGCCTGTGCCAGGGCTGGGCAGCTTTTCCATGAAGAAATTTTCCCTAACCTCCAATATAAACCTCCCTGGCACAGTCTGAGGCATTTCCCCAAATCCTGTCCCTTGTTCCCCCACCTGGGAGTTGTGGAGAGGGAAAAGTTTGGTCTCTCAACACCTCCAGGACTTTTCTCCTTACAGGCTCTCCAGTTTATATGCAGCCAATATATTTATTTTTAAACATAATTGAAAACGTGGAACGTAATTTCACGGCCAGCATTCGATGTGGAATCTCACTGAGCAAAGAGAAAGCCAGGTTTGCTCTGAGTGGCCCATCTCAGAAAAATCCCTGAACATTCCTAATGGGGAATGATGAATTGCCCTTAATGCGTCCTGGTCATTAGCTCCCTTTCTGCAGGAAGAGGAAAATGGGAGTGTTGTTATTTTGAGGGCTGTGCCCGGGACGGGTGATTTGTGGGGCTGTGACAGGGGGAAGGCGATGCCTCTCCTGGAATTCCTGCCCTCCCTGTGTGGTGCTGCAGTGGCAGCGTGGCACAGGGGTGGCTGTGCCTGTGTGTTTGCAGACCAGATGGCTCATTAGAGCGCAGGAGCGGAGGAAATTGGAGGCACACCAGAGTTTTCCTTTTCGCCCTGTGACGAGCAGCAGCCCTGGGGTTCTGCTCCTTGCCTGCTGTGCTGTCCCCACTGGATGAGTCCTTCGGATTCCTGAGGGTTCCTCCATCCAGTCCTTGTCCTGAGGGTGCACTGTTCCACTGGAGCAAAGCTGAGCTTTTCCCTCAATCCAGCTCAGTCCTCCTGCTCCTTCACATGAGCTGTGAATTCCTGTGTCAGGGCTCAGAGGTCTGGAAGTGGCAGGAGAGGCATTAATGATTTTAAACTGCAGAAGGGTCAATTTATGTTGGATTTTGGGCAGGAATTGTTCCCTGACAGGGTGTGCAGCCCTGGCACAGGGTGCCCAGAGCAGCTATGGCTGCCCCTGGATCCCTGGCAGTGCCCAAGGCCAGGTTGGACACTGGGGCTGGAGCAGCCTGGGACAGTGGGAGGTGTCCCTGCCATGGAGAGGAACAGGATGGACTTTAGGGTCCCTTCCCACCCAAACCATTCCATGTTTCTGCCACATTCCAAGCCAGAGGCAGAGCCCAGCTGTGCAGAAGGACCCAGGAGGAGCAGCTGAGGGTGGAGAGCAGAGGGGAGAGCTCTGCAGCTGAAATTCCCCGTGCACCATGTACGTTATTCATCCAAGAGGGGATATTGATGAAACGCCTCATGCATAATGGGAGCCTTCAAAGGAGCTGGGAGCAGCTCCATTCTCCCGCCGAGGTGACGTAGCCAGGCCTGTAATCAATAATTACCCTGTGATTTCCTGCTCCTTCAGACACTTACACTGCCCAGGGCTGCTGGGAAATGCCAGTTCTGGGGTAAGGAGACTCCTCACTATCCGTGTCACCTCCCTGGAGTCACCCCTGGACTCGCCCTCCTCCCTGTGGAGCTGTGGGATCTCTCCCCTGGAAAGCTCCCATGGAGAAAACCCTTCCGTAGCACATCCTGAGTACTCTGCACCCTTCCAGGAGCACCTCTCTTACTGATTTTGTTCATTTTACAACTTCCTAAACTATAAAAAAATCCTAGTTTGCAGCAAATTAACAAAGAATTTTTTTTTTTTTTTAATATTTTCTGACTGTGACTCAGCAAAGGCCGGAGTTTTTTTTTTTTTTAATTCTCTTTGTGGTCGGAATATTTAAATCACAAGATTGTGGGGCTGTTAATTTGTCTACTTCTGAGATGACAAATTCAACATCCCCTGATGCTCACATTTAAACGGGATTTCAGTGGCTGTGCTTCTCACCCTAATTATGGTATCCTCAGAGTAAATTTTTCCCACGTACAATTTATCCATAGACTTTTTCAATATATAAAAATTATTTCCATAAGAAAAACATTTACATTACTAAAATGAATTTCAGATCCCTTTTCCTTTCCTTTAAATTATAGTAAAAATAATTTGTCAGAATCATTGACTTGGCCAAGATATTGTCAAGAAAAGCTGGAAGGTTTGAAGCTTCAGGTGCCAGTTTGTGGATAAACTGTCTGCAACTTTTTTTAAATACATATTTTCATATTTCAGGCACGCACTTGTTCAGGTTCAATGTATTTAGTCAGTCCTGTGGTGACCTTTTTGTTCAGGTGTCATTTAAGTTCAGACTTATGATCAGATTTTGCTTCAAGGAGCAGTCCCTGGGATTTCCTTCATCTCTAGAGATGTAAATTAGATATAGATTAGATATAGATAAGATATAGATTAGATATAGATATATATTTAAGGCATAACCATCCTTAACAGGAAAAGCAGCAAACTCAGCCGGTAGAGAGACCAGGAATCCCGGTATCATCTCTTCATGGTTCCCTTATTTCCAGTAAAAATGGAAAATTCACTTCATTTATCTAGGAAAGTGGGAATCCACCAAATTATATAAACTGACAGAGACATGGATAAATGGGAGATTGGGATGGGATTGTTCCCTGGGAGGGTGGGGAGGGGATGGGATGGAATTCCCAGAGCAGCTGTGGCTGCCCCTGGATCCCTGGCAGTGCCCAAGGCCAGGTTGGACACTGGGGCTGGAGCAGCCTGGGACAGTGGGAGGTGTCCTTGTGTGGGACTGATGAGCTTTAAGGTCTCTTCCAAACCAAATAATGGATTTCTGTACTTATATTTTTCAGTCTTGAGCTGCTCTGTTCACTTGCTGAGGAGGAGGCAGGACTTTGCCTTTCCCATGCAAATACAAAATGTCGTTTTTTACCACAGATTTTTGCTGCAATTGTGAAATTTGTGAAATTCTCTTAATTTGGTACTAGAGGTTCAATTGATTAAAGGGAAAAAAAAAAAGTTGAGAAATGTTTCTGATTTTCCTTTTCTCAACCCTGCAGCTTCATCAGACATGCAAATACATTTCTATTTAGGCTTTTAGAAAGTGTTAAATATGAAATAATCTGCTCGGAAATGTTCGTACTTCACATATCTGGACATGGCAGATTCAAGTGCAGGGAGCTGACAAGCTTTCCTATTTCTGTCTGCCAAATCAAAATTCAAATTCCAGAGACTGGCATCTCCTTTTATTACCATTTCATGTGAGAGGAGTTTTGATAAGCAGAAAGTCACTGTTTTGTGAGACATTTAATGGATTTTTACAATCCAATACTTTCCTACAATTTTCTGCAAACGGAAATCAATCCTCTCCAACCTTCAAAAATGGAAGCAGCAAAACCCCAAAATAGCTCAGTTACTTTTATACCTCTAATTCTTTTTCCAGCCCAGTTGGCCCATTGCTTTCTACCAACTGTATGTATTTAAAAAAAAAAACAACCTAAACAAACAAAAAAAAATCAATACAAATGCATTCTGGATAGAAATATCTGCAAAATTCCTGACCCAATTCCTGTTGAATTCATGCCAAAATTCCCATGATTTCCAGTGGAAGCCCGTCTGGTTTTACAAGTTTCTTAAATACTTTTATTGAAGCTCATAGGGTAAATTTTGTGCCAAATTTGGGCCATTTAGGACAATTCAGGCCCTCTTAGGTGCAAATTTCCTCTTTGGCAGCACTGATTCCAGGTTTCCATGGGGTTTTGGGGGAGCCTTTCAGGGTGTCCATCACTGATGTGACCTTGGAAGAGTCTCAGGATGGAGAGAGCAGTGTGTCTGTCCTGTCATGGGGAAAGCAGGGAAAGGGTCGTTTATTTTAAAAAAATATAATTTTATTTGCAGTAAGACACTCCTTCCTTACCAGTGTTTTTAACATTATTACAGGTAGGCCGAAGTTAGATTAAAGGAGCATTTTATAAAGAGGGTGTTTTAGGTAAAAGTGGGTTGAAGGTCCACAGCCAGTGTTCACCTGTGCAATGGCAATATTTTTATTTGTTCTCAGAGAATTTGAGGATGTGCAGCATTCAGGACCCTGAAACAGCTGCAGAGATGTGTGCATTCTGAAATTATTCCAAACTTTAGTTTGGAAAGAAAGGGTTTGTGTTTTGGTGGTGGGATGCTGGGAAGGAATTCTTCCCTTTGAGGATGGTGAGGGGATGGGATGGAGTTCCCAGGGAAGCTGTGACTGCTCCTGGATCCCTGGCAGTGCCCAAGGCCAGGTTGCAGCAGCCTGGGTCAGTGGGAGGTGCCCCTGCCATGGCAGAGGTGACACTGAGTGGGCTTTAAAGTCCTTCCCAACCCAAACCATTCCATGATTCCATGGTAAATATTTGCACAGAGCTGCAGCTGGGCCAAAATCAGGGCAGCTTCACTCTAAAATCAGCAGCTCTAAAAGCCCACCTACGTGTGAGGCTTCTTTATAAAGAGAATTTGCTCAAAATCACATCCCTTTTCTCCCCATGAAACGAAAGGAATCAGCTGACCCTGATCTAAGAAACATTTTGACCAACCTGGTAACTTTTGACATTGCTGCTTGTAGATGAGATTTAGATTAAAAGGTGAGAATTGAAGGTGGAAAAACCTCACCAGTGTAGGAAAATGGCTTTTTTTGTCCAGAGTCATGTGCTCATCTTCACCCAGAGCCCCAGACCTCAGCACCTGCTCTCACTGCAGACCTGTGAGGAATAAGTTTAATTTAATTCATTTTTCCTTTGATTTGTTGGCTGGCTTGCCACACATGCAGCCCCGCATAACCTTTCCACCCCTCCTTAATAAAAACCCATGCAATCAAGATAAAAGGAAAGGATTTTATAAATACAGCCTCCCACACCTGTTTTATTAATGAACTTTCAGGCAAGTTTACTTAAAGCCCTGTATCGATAGGAAATACCATCAATACTCATATACATTTAACCTGTTTGGTGTTTCAAAGGTAATGTGCTTAATGGGACTGTTACTATGGTGAGCACCTTGTTTCTAAGTAATATTGTTAATTTTTTTTTCGGGAAATGACAATATAGTGACATTTCTGACAGCCTTTTTATTAGGGGCACATAAATAAATCTGTCTGAGGGGAAAAAATTTATAATAAAGGCATTTTGCTGCTTCTTGACCTAAGGATGCCCCTTTCTGACCCGTTTCCAAGATGTTTTGCTGCATCTACTGACCAGTTTATTTGCTGACCGTTTTATTCTGGGGGAAAGAAGGTCTCACTTAACTGGAAAAACACACTTTTCACTAGAAATTTGCATCCCGCACTCTTCTCAGAATAAAATATGCAAGAAAAACATAAATGGCATACTCCTCTTTTTTTTCCCTTTCTTTCTTTTTTCCCCACGAATTGGGCCTTTGATGTTCAAGAGGAGCCAGTATTAAAGGACATCCCTAGAAGGCTGTAGAAATTGTCCCTATTTATGACAAATGTAAAATAGTACAAATCTAGCTGAATGCGATGGTGTCATTAGTTTGTGAATCGCATCCTCGAAAATAACTGTGGAGGAGCCAAATCGGTTTAAAAGAAGATAACAAAATGGTTTAAGCTACTTAGGTTGAATGCCAATTATATTTTAATATTCAACTGAGCATATTTTACGAAGAAAAAAGGCAGCGTCGACGCATGCATAACTCATTGGCAGCGTCGACCAGCTGTGCCACTCTTCTCTTCGAATCACTTTGTGCATTTTAGTAGCATGGTAATTTAGTAGAGAACTACCTGAGTGATGGCATTTTCAATGAGCAGGTAATCTACAGAGAATTTTTATATGGTTATGAGTTCTGTGCTTCAGCCTGGCAACACAAAAATACATCAAGACCAATTACGGTATCAACTTTCAGCGTGATACCCTTGCCACGCAAGTGCATGTATTTCTGCCCCAGGCATTTCAAATTGCATCTAATTTGAAATCTTTGGGGTTTTAATTAAATTTCAGAATATATGGAATTCTTCATTAGTACCTGCTCTGAATAGCAGATTATACTTCTCTCAGTCTCTCGTTAAAGAAGTAGGCTGTGGTAAATAGCATGTTCAAGAACTGATCATTTGTGGTGCCTGGATATTGGGAACAGAAATAGTGAAATGCAAAATAATATCAAAAAGATTATTAGTCCAGTGAGGGACTCTTGATTTGTATTTTAATGGAATTTTACATTTCTCTTAATGATTTGCAAATTGTCCTCTGATTATAAGATGCATTAAGCTTTTCATTTTAATGGAGAGACACAGCCATTAGCAGAAATTTTTTTCTGTCTTCTTTTTAGAGTGCTTCCCTGCAGCAGATAAATATTGAAACCATTAACACCTTTTGATGTACTTTATAGTGCTGCAGCTTGGACCAGTACATGAATGAACATCACCCTTTTATATTTTAGCACTTTGCTGGAAGCTCCTGGTTGTCGTTCCGTAGGTGAACAATGACCGGAGCCCTGCGCTTCCCTACGTCTGTTTCCGTATAATTAATGTTCCAAGTGTTTCGGGGAACATCATTCATATTTAATGCCAAAAAAGAAGTAGTAAAGCCAACAAAAGTCAAGATCTGAAATGCAGATGGAGGGTGCTGTGACCTTAGCTCTGACCATCCTTCCAGGGAGGAGGGTTTGTTAGGGATCCGCGGTGGGCGACAACACAACCGGCTCCTTTGTTGCAGGCTCCAGAATGCACGAGCACTCTCCATTTGTCAATCTGAAAGTCAAATTTCCTCCTTGCTTTCAGCTTAACGTGAACCCTTAATGTTGTATAAACATGTTGTGCCTGTGCTGACTTCATTGGGTCTGGCAGGAGAGCACGGGATGAAGAGCAGCCTCTTTTTTTGTGGCGCTTGCGAAGCGTGAGGAGGATTTTCCTGATGCTGCAGGTTTATGTAAAGCAGCAGGGTTGTTACATCAGGTAAATGTGTGATTATGAACCTTACCAACTGAGGAGAATCCCTGCGACGTTCTTTAGATGCTTTGGAAAATCAAATCATTCTTTAAGAGGTGCAGGACTGGGGTGTTTCCCCAGCCCCAGCTGCTCCTCGCTCCCCAAATAACCCAAATTTCTGCCTGTGCCTCCTCAGGCTCCTCCTCTCCTGGCAGGTTACCTGTGAGAACTTCCTCCAAGCAAGGCACTGATTTTAGGGCTGCCTGTTAATTGAGCAACCTCGAGTCTCTGAAATCCCATCAGGGGTCACTGGTAGGACTGCTCCTCTGTTTGCTTCCAGGATGTCTGTTTAAATAATTTGGATCTCGGGAATTCCAGTTGCAGTTCATTTGAGCAGCGCTGTGTGATGGCTCTGGGATCAGTCAAGAGGCCGAGTGACTTCATGGGATCTCACTTCACCTCTTCCCAGTTGTTTTGCTGGCTGCTTAAATACATAATCCTTAAAATAAAAAATAAAAAATAAAAAACAACAAAAGGCAAGAAAAAGCAAAAACGCACCTTAACTTTGAGACTGAAGCCGGAAGATTCTGGGAATTATTTGCTGCTGCTGCAGTGGCATTCTTGGAAGGATATTGTGAATTAGTGTTTGGAAAGTGCTGTGGACATCTCAGCTCCATTTATTAGGTATTTATAACTCAATAATAAATTAATACAAATTTCAAAAAAATCAGTACTTTGATACTGACTTTGTTCGTATGCAATGAGAAGATTGTTCTATTTTATTGCATTTAAGCACTTTAATGAGTATTATTTTTAACGTGCACATTTACAAAGGAACTTACAGAAGGCTGAAGAATTTGCTGCTCCTTTTTTAGCCCAGCGAGGATCCTACACTTTGTTCACGTAGGGGAGCACATTTGCATTGCATGCTTCATATATTAATTTTCTAGGCCAGGTTATCTTTGGCAACAGGATCTTCACAAAGCAACTGAGGGTGCAGATTCCTTGATCTGGAGTCCTTTGGGAGCGGATATTTGGGGCCGTGCCGAAGAATGAAACGGTAAAAGCATCTCATCAGTGTAACTCTAAGTGGAATTACAGAGAAAAAGCAATTCTGTGGGAAGCAGGGAAAAATAGAGGAGAGATGCTGGGGCCTCCCAACCTCCTCTGTCATCAGCCTTGCTGGGGGAGATCAGGACACCTGTGCTGAGTAATCCAGTGGTGACCCAGCGTGGTCAAAGGTTTGCAGAGAATTAAAGTTTCCTTTCTCCCAAATAACCTGGCTTGGCATTGCCCCGTTCCCTGAGTGGATATAAAATAGGTTTGTGGAGGTACTTGGGGGATGCAAGGGCTTCCTTCTGGCTGAATGTCTTGGATTGGAAGGGAGTTTAAAGATTCTGTAGTTCCAAATCTGCATGACATTCCAAATACACATGATAATGCAGGGTGGGAGAAGAAATACCCCCATTCTTGTAAGATGATATAACAAATTCCAGTTTGCAGAATCAGTTTTACACAACCTGATGTCAAAATCTGTGGATTTATTCCCCTTTCATAAAATCCCAGAATGGTTTGGGTTGGAAGGGATCTCAAATCCAATCCAGTGCCACCCCTGCCATGGGCAGGGACACCTCCCACTGTCCCAGGCTGCTCCAGCCCCAGTGTCCAGCCTGGCCTTGGGCACTGCCAGGGATCCAGGGGCAGCCACAGCTGCTCTGGGAATTCCAGCCCATCCCCTTACCACCCTCACAGGGAAGAATTTCATCCCAATATCCCATCCATCCCTGTCCTCTGGCCGTGGAAGCCATTCCCTGTGTCCTGGCAGTTCATCCCTTGTCCAAAGTCCTTCTTCAACCCCTTTTCCTTTTCCTTTTCCTTTTCCTTTTCCTTTTCCTTTTCCTTTTCCTATCATGGGAGCCCTGCAATGATGACCAGTAATCCTGGGATTATCTGTGAATTTTAGAGGCCATGTCTCACGTTTCCCTCATGGTGGTTCTGGGTTTTGTGTTCTGAGGTGGGATTTGAGGTTCTTGTTGAGGTTTTTCACTTTACTTCTCCAAATTTGCCCAATTTGTGCTCAGTTTTGCTGCCCAGTTTTGCACTCCCAGGTTTAGCTGATGATCCTGACCAAGGCCTCAAACCAAACATCCTGATGAGTTGGAAACTTTGATGTGAGTGCGCTTAATTTATAGGGATGAGTTGGAAATTGTGCTTTATCAAGGTGCGTGAGCACTGAATCCTTTATCTACACCTTGTCTTTTGAATTCGTTATTATTCATTAATAATTAATAATACACTTGCAGCATATCCATAAATCTGGGGAGTTTTCTGCAGAACCTCCCTGCTTGTTCCAGTCCAGCTCTGACCAGATGGAGCTGCCTTCCCATCAGTGCAATCAGGAAACTCCATCTCCTCTGATTTATTTTATTTAGGATCCGTGGGCAGGTTTGGGTTTCTCATGGACAGGATGAGTCAGAAGAGCTGCAGCCTGTGAGGCTGCTTTTCTGCTGAGTTCCAACAATGCAGATCGGGGTAAATTCAGTTTAATTATTGCTATTTCCTCTGGAGAAGGAGAGGAGTGACCTTCCCAGGGCTGGCAAAAAACAAGAACTCCAAGGAAGGGGGAGGAAAAAA
>JBBAXF010000009.1:1385316-1437816 GCA_037837765.1 Delichon dasypus | reverse complement strand
CTCAGCCCTGCCCTGGGCAGCTGTGCCAGGCCTGGGAGCCTTTTGGGTGAGGAAATTTTCCCTAATCTCCAACCTGAACCTCCCCTGGTGCAACCTGAGGCTGTTTCCCTTTGTCCCAAGTCCCTCTCCAGCTCTCCTGGAGCCCCTTTAGGCACTGGAAGGGGCTCTCCCTGGAGCTGAAGACTCTTCAGCTCTCACAGCGTGGCTCCGGAGGGGCTCCAGCCCTTGGGGCATCTCCGTGGCCTCCTCTGGGCTCGCTCCAGCAGCTCCGATTCCTCCTCCTGTTGGGAAGGCAGAGCTGGATGCAGCCCTGCAGGTGGGGTCTCAGGAGAGTGCAGCAGAGGGACACAGTGCCCAGGAGGCTCCAGGTGTGGTAAGGGAAATCTCAGTGCAGGAAAACAGGATGGATTCCCGGGAATCAGCATGAAACTGATATCGGAGAAAAATCGAAGGATTTTACTCTTCTCCCCACCCGCTGTGCGGCACAAACCTTGGCTGCCCCAGTTTGCTGGCTGGGAAGAGACTGATACTTCCTCTGTCTCTTCATCCAGAGCGTTTGCTCTGCTCTCCTGGAGCAGTCGCAGCTCAGGACAATGGGGTGGCTCCTTGATGGAACCTCACCACAGCTGCTGAGAGCCCCACAGAGCATCTGCCAGGGAGAGCTGGGACCTCCAGCAGGGGCTTGGCAACTGCTTTGCAGTTCCTGCATCCACAGCCTCCCAAATCCAACCCCAGCCTGCCTAGGGATGGCCTGGCTTTCCAAGCCTGGCATGAACGGTCAGCTGAGGTGGAGCTGCTGATGCTGAAGGAGTTGTGGTTGGAATAAAGCCGGGTTTGGGGTTGGGTCTGGGGGTTTGGGGTTGGAGGTTGGGAATCTGAGGGTGTTCCCACGGACAGAGAGGTCCAAGGGCCTTTGCTGAGCATCCAGCTCCCCGTTTCCATCAGCTCTAGAATTCCACCCTCTCCTGCACGCTGTAGTAAACTGCTCGTGAGGTATTGTGTGAAAAAATGGGTCAGAATATCAGTTACTGCTCGAGTTAAACAGCCCCTGACTTCCAGGGAGTTTAACTGCAGAAATACTGCTGGATGAGGTCCAGGGAGAGTTCCTTGCTTCTAAGGATAGAATTTGGCCCCACAACCCCCTCAGAAATCTGAAGGGAGCCGTGTGTAAAACTGCGTTAAAGCACGGATCGGGAACGGCTCCCATTAATTGGGTTTGAACGTGGCTCACACCGGGTGTGAGCCAGCCTGAATGTTCAGGGTGTTAAAAGGAAGCATTTTGGTCCATTTTTCACTGAAGTCCTGCAGACAGACAGCGGGTTTATACACCGTAGTCGTGTTTCTGCTTTATTATAACGCTTTTTGCAAACATGCGCCCACAGGCAATACATAAAATCTTAATAAAAGGGCCTGATATTCCACAGAATCACAGCCTGGATTGGGCTGGAGGGGACCTTAAAGCCCATCCAGTGCCGTGGATTGACACCTTCCACTGTCCCAGGCTGCTCCAAGCCCTCTCCTACCTGGCCTTGGGCACTTCCAGGGATGGGACAGCCTCATAAATAGAGCAAAACATTTGAATTAAACAATTACCTCTTCACACGTCACTTGCTAGGTCAGTCTGGGGTAGGGTGACAGGTTGAACACGGCTTTAATGACAAAGAACTCTCAAAATTGCTAAAAATCCACCCTCTTGCTTGGATTGATGGTTTCCACCGTTGCCTGCTGTCAGGAAAAGTTCTGCTCTTGGAGCGTGAATCTGTTCTTCCCAGATCCAAGAGCCAGTTTGAGTTTTCTGGCTGCTGCTGTGGTGGAAACTGCTGTTTTCTAGACGGATTTGGGGATTTTCCAACTGTTGTGCTGGAATGTTTTGGTTGTTTTTACTAACAGTGAGAGCAGTGAGAACCAATGAGTGAAAAAAACCAGCAAGAAGAGTTGTCTGTGTAGTACCCCAGGCAGGCTGTGAAAAAGCAGCTGAGGAGGAGCAAGTGTTTATAGCTGTCTTTGCATTTGCAAAACTCTGGGGGAAAAACAAGCAAACAAAAAGAAAAGCAGGGAAAAAACAACACACAAAAACCAACACGACAAACAAAAACTAACATTCCCAGCAACCAGTGTTGAGGGGAAGGAGAAACCAGTCTGTCTTTAATTCCTCTTTTTCAAAGAGCTTAGAAAGGATGGAGAATCAGGCTGTGGGGTTTTGTGAAGCTCTCTGGCCCCAAGGTGAGATCCAGAGGGGACAGGAAGGGACTGGCACTGGTCCCTCTGCTCTTCCCACTTCCATCCTGAATCCTGAGGGACTGAGCTCCTCACCAACACCAAAAATCCTTGTTATATATATGTAAATAATATATAATAGATATTCTTTAGTCTGGAAGGTGTCCCTGCCTGTGGCAAGCAGGAGGAATGAAGTGGTTGTTAAGGTCTCTTCCAAGCCAGACCATTCCGTAATTCCATGATTATTAGTTGGAAGTGTATGATTTTACTTCTTTGGACTGGTTCCCACCTTCGGTTCCACTGTTAAAAGTTATGATACAGCTTGTGTTCGAGTGAAATTGATTTTCTCTCCATTATCTCCATGGATTTAACAAGTTTGTGTGGAGAATTGAGGTCCAGTGGACTGGTAGGAGGCACCTCTGAGCATTTAGGCACTGGCAACAGATTTCAGGGTAATTTGTCAGTAAATATTCTCCCCTGTGAGGGTGGGGAGGGGACGGGATGGAATTCCCAGAGAATTTCCAGAATGATTTGCATGATTGCTCAACGTTTCATTCTTTTCAACTCTCCACGAGTGTTTTACGTGGGAGCAGAGGCGTGGATTTCTCCCATGAAAAATGTCCTGGCAAGTGGATAATCTGTGTCCCTGTGTATGAGAGGAGGATAATCTGTGTCCCTGTGTGCGAGAGGAGGATAATCTGTGTCCCTGGGTGTGAGAGGAGGATAATCTGTGTCCCTGTGCCAGCCTGTCCCTGGGAATTTGGGCATCACTTGGGGGCGTGCTGGTGCTGGGGGGCTCTGGAGCTGCCCCATCCTCCCTCAGCTGCTCCGTGTCCAAGCACATTTTGCTCCATTTTCTCCCTGATTCCAACAGGTTCCCAAAAGTCTCAGCTCCATCCCATCCCAGCCTGTCAAAACTGAGGGTAAAAAAGTGATTTTCTGGACTGGGTGTTGGTCATTTAAAAGCTGCCATGGGGCAGTGACTCCCCAAGACCCCTGAGCAGGGGCGTTAAAGCTAATCCTGCCAGATTAAAAAGGTTAAAAGAATTAATAAGGGCCGGGTTGATTGGAAATAAACCTTTCTGAAGGAGTCACAGTAAACAAAATCTGTTTGCCTAAGGAAACCCTCGTAGCAATCAGGCAGTAACACAACTGCTTGTGCTAATGAACCCAAAGCTGTTAATGTGGTTTCTTCAGTTAAATTGATTCATGAATTTTGAAGAGAACATTATCTAATGAATTTTCTTTGAATAGAAAGCAATTAAAAGGACAAATCAGTCTGATTAACCCCAAAGTCACCCTACTGCCACAAATGGTGTACAGTTTGAAATTATATCATAAAAAACTAGAGCAGATTTGCTATCTCTTTGCCCTCTACTAATCCATGTAAATTAATGAACAACAAAGTTAATTTCTTTGATGACCCTTTTCTCGTATCACCTGGATTATGCTGATGTTTAATTTGCTTAATGTTATAATAAAGACTAAACAGATTTTTTTCAATGAAGTGATTATCATTCCCTTCAGTTAAGAAGTGATTTTTATTATTTAACACACACATAACGCCGTATGGGTTTCCTTTAAGAACAAAATCACATTTCTCTACCTTCCTACGGAAAGTAATCGATGTCTTTTTTGACAACTAAAGAAAGAAAATATTTTTAATCAGTTTGTTTCTTTGCCAGAGCGGGAGGTTGAGGCTCTCAGCTGGGGGAAGGGGTCTCCCTTCTCCTATTTTCCGCCCTTTTTTAGTCACCAGCTCCCTCCTCTCAGTAAATTATCCACGAGTTGGCTCTTTGGAGCTTTTCCAAGTGCCTTGGAAGAACAGGAGGTGTTCAACCCAGCTCAAATCCGAACAGGGCTATCCCTTTTCCTTCCTTCAAGCAATCCTGGGCTGGGTAACACCCTGAGATGCCAAAGAAAGCCTCTCCTAATGCATTTGCTTATTCATTATTTCAGCAGTTGGAACACTTAAAGCAATTTGCCGCCGAATTAAAATTAAAATAATGGCCGATACACTATATATTATGGTTTTTTTCCCCCTGTATCATTAAGGATGTGCAGGACGTTCAAGGTCACAGTAGTCCTTACACTTGGCAGTGAGTGCAGTGCTGAGCAGTAGCTCGGGGCTCCCCACTATAAAATGCAGCCAGCCAGGATAATTCGGAGCGTGCTGGCTCTAGGGCGTCTCTGCCACGTCCCAGCTGAAGTTGGAAATTAGCAGGGCCTTTGTCAGATAGGTGCAGCCACTTATTCCTTCCCTTTTAATTTGACTCCGTGCTAATTTATCCTCCGCCGATTTAATGGGAAAAGCCGCATTGTGCGAGCTAACAGGATAATTGTACTCGAAAGCAAATTAAAAATATAGGAAAATCAAAGCCTTAAATCCTTTTTTTAATAGTGCTCAGTTACTCCAAGCGCTCTCTCTGATAATCACGTATTTAAATGCAGTCACACAGGGCACAACAACGGGACAGTGCACGGGGCTGTTCCAGTTGAAGTTCGAAATCTGCCTCTGAGCCTCGCTTTGCGTCGTGTTTTTTGACCGTTCCGTCCCAATTTCTCCAGCCAAGCAGCGCTCTCCCCCTCTGCCTTGCAGATTCCTTCACCAGGAAGGTGCTGTGGACCCTGCTGGAGGATGTGAAGTTCGGGGAGGCCGTTTCCTACAAGCAGCTGGCAGAGCTCGCCGGCAACAGCCGGGCAGCCAGAGCCGTGGGAGGAGCCATGAGGAGCAACCCGGTGAGTCCAGGGCACCTTCCAGCCCAAAGCTGCTGGGAGATGCTGGATTTGGAGAGCTCTGAGGGCTCAATGTCATTAGGTTAAATTTATCTGCTCTGAAAACTGGGCTGCCGTGAGGAGTAAGGTCAGTAAGTGTTTTTAATCAGCAATAATGCACAGCCCACTTTAGTGTGATTTATGCCCTAGCACTTACGGGCTTGGGCTGGGGAGAGGAGCGCTTCTGTTACTCACCAGCCTGTGCACAGTTCGTTGTTCTCAAAGTTCCTTGCACGTTTTTAGGTCGGGGAAGTTTTTTATCTTCCCTTGGTTGGCAGATTACGAGTGTTTTCGGTTGTGTTAAATGCAGTCCATCCACTCTGGCACAATTACAGTTCTGAAAACGAGGCCAGGAGCACCCTGGAATAGTGGAAGGTGTCCCTGGCCATGGCAGGGGGTGGAATGGAGTGGGTTTAAGGTCCCTTCCAACCCAAAGCCAGTTCCAGTCTGGGATTCTGGAGGTGAGTTGCCTGAATTTGAACCAGCTGGAGGGAGCAGCACTCTTGGTTAGGCCTGTGGATTTGGGGGAAACAGTTTGTTACACTGAGTGACCTGTGTCTGTTTTCCCTTTCCTTTGTCTGGGTTTAGCTTTTCAGGAGTGTTTATGCACACCTGGGTTGGTGTCTGAAGCTGCTATGCTGTTCCGTGGGTGCTGTTCCTGTGTCTGGGCTGGCATCAGCCCCATCCTAGCGTGGAGAAGGTTTGGGGGCTCAGGTGGATGTGCCTGCACAGTTTGGAGAGCAGTTCCATCCCTAAACCCAGGGAATCACCGAACCCCAGCACAGTTTGGGTTGGAAGGGACCTTAAAGCCCATCTCATCCCACGATTCCCCATGGGTGGCACCCAGCCCCACACAGTTCCAGGTGTGGTGAAGCTCTGAGCCCACCCCGGTATTTCCAGCATCCCT
Organism: Delichon dasypus; assembly: GCA_037837765.1. Classification (NCBI taxonomy): domain Eukaryota; kingdom Metazoa; phylum Chordata; class Aves; order Passeriformes; family Hirundinidae; genus Delichon; species Delichon dasypus. Next base: position 1,431,917 of record JBBAXF010000009.1, on the reverse strand, counting down.
CAGCTTTCCCTGTGAAGCTGTTCCTATAAGCAGCACAAAGCAGTGTTTTGTCAATACCCCGCGCTGTACTCGACAATACAAACTATTTTAATGTGATGGAATGCTTTCCAATATAATCTGGTGTACATTAAGATGAGGCAATCCAATGCAAACCCACAGGAAACAGTTCTCAAAGAATAACAATCCAGTGTTGTGCAAAAGGAGATGTAATTGCTATCGCCTAGAAATGTACCCAGCTTTGCCCTCAGGCTGCAGTGGAGCAGCAGCATCCAAAGTAGTGGCAACAGCAGGTTGTGGTGTGAAAATTCCTGCTTTCTCCCCTGTGAGGAAGGATGAAAATAGTTCTGAAAATATACAGCAAAGCTCCTGCAATTTTTTTTAAATGGGGTCCTAGTTATTATTGCCATTTCCCAGCCCGCACCGTGGCTGCAGTGGTTCCTGTCCCCAGCAGAAAAATTTTAAGCTATAGTTATAGATAATAATGTATAGCTGTAGGGAAAAGGAGCTGTATTAATCTAATACCACCTCAATATTTCATCATAGAAACCTGATGATTTAAAAAAAAAAAAAAAAATCAGTGCTGTAATGAGAGTCCTGCCCATCGCAAACCACAATTTCGCCGCTGCTCATCTCCTGGAGGTAATCTGAAATTCCATCCGCATTCCACATGCAAGCACACACTCACACACATCGTCCTTTTGCACTTCTGTGTGAGCAACTGCTCGCCGCTCCTCGTATTTCCCACAGAAGTGTCTCCGTGGTGCTTCGCCTGTGAGCCATCATGTGCAGGCTGCCTGTGCATAATACACACGGATTTTATGCATGAGGTGAAAGATAAAGATAAAATGTGGCACTGCAAAAAAAAAAAAAAAAAAAAAAAAAAAGAAAAGAAACCCTCACCTTTTGTTATTTCTATATATAAAGCCGTCAACTCTTGCGAAAACAGATTTTTCTGACCCAATTTGCAGTTCCACGTTGCAGCCTCGTAGAAATCTGATTAAAGAAGATCCTGAGAGGACCAGTGTGAAAAAACACGGAGGTCAGAGATTGCTCAACAGCCACCCAGGGTCTGAACCCTCAGCCCAAACCCATCCCTGGAAGCGCTCAAGGCCGGGGTGGATGCGGCTTGGAGCAGCCTGGCGTGGTGGTAGATGGATTTGTGATAAACCTGATCTAGTGAGGGTGGTAGTACCAGGAAGAAGGGCCCCTTGAAATAACCCTGAGCTGGGCATCACATTGTCCCTCAAACACTTGGATAAAATCACAAACTCACCTTTCTCCACCAGATACCAGCACGTTCCTCCCTCCTGTGAATGCAGGCTTGGTCTTTAGTTTGGGTAGTGTGCATTCCACAGGTTTCTCCTCGCAGCTGGGATGCTTCACATAATTCCTGGGCTGACCTTCAGCTTTACGAGAAGGTGGAAGAGGTGCCAGCAGCAGCTGCCTCGGTTTATGCCCAGGACAGGGAGGGGATGGCTCACCTTTCCCAGGAGAGACTTCCCAGAGTTTGCTGTGGTTCACGCTGACTGCAAGGTCTGTGGTCCTCAAAGGGAACCCATAAAGTTCAATTAAAAATCTCATTAGACTGGTGGAGGAGGATCGAAAAGAAATCACAGGAGCTCGTGGGAAATGGAGAATGTTGGGCTGATTAGTCCAAGGCCATCCTAGATGAGTGTTTCGTGCCTTAAATAAGACGTCTTCAGCGGTCTGATCACGGCACTCAGAGCTGCCTGCGCTGGGTTTGTGCCTTTTCCAACTCTGCTGTTCCTTGGGCTCGCCCCAGCCAGGGGCACAGCCTGATCTGTCCTAAATCCAGGATATTCCACCAATCCATCCTCAGTCACGGGTACAACATTGAGCTGAGTCATGGATATTCAACCAAAATGTTTTGGACACTGCGGGAGCAGTGGTGCGTTTGTGAGAAAGTTGGGATGGGTGGATCTGAGGCACAGTGGGCACACAAAAGTACCTAAAAGTACATTAAAGTACCTAAAGGTGTGTTCATCCACTGAATCAGGGAATGTCCTGAGCTGGAAGGGATCCACAGGGATCTCCCAGTCCAGCTCCTGTCCCTGCACATACACCCCAAAATCCCACCCTGTGCATCCCTGGAGCTGTGTCCAAGCTCTCCTGGAGCTCTGGCAGCCTCAGGGCCGTGTCTGGCATCCCTGGGGAGCCTGGGCAGTGCCCAGCACCCTCTTTGGGAAGAAAGAACCTTTTCCTACTCTTTTCATTCCCAATACCTTTGCTTCCTTTGATGGCCATTGATATCCTGAGACCCACGCTGGGTCACATCACAGGATTTGTTTCTGCTGGGGAAGAGGGGGACATAGAGCAGGGAGTGGAACTGGATGGTCTTTGAGATCTTTCCAACCTAAGCCAGTCTGGGATTCTGTGACGGGAGCAGACCACAGCACTGTTTTTTGCTGAGCGTGTCTCAGTGTGATCCCTCAGCTGCTTCCTCTGTGTCCTGGGTGAGCCAGGCGGGTTCAGGAGCTCTCCAGCCCTCCAGCCATGCCGTGGGACACTTCCCTCCCCTCAAACTGAACGCTGGCAACAGCCAGAATTTCCTCAGAGCGGCTCAGGGTGGTCATTCCTGTGGGCAAGGAGCTTTTTCCCCACCTTTTTCCCCCCCAAACAAACGCATTCTGGAGGAGCTGGTTTATCCCCAGACTGCCACGAGCGTTAATGACCGGGCCAGCCTTGTTCTGCCACTCACCCGGATGGCTGCTGATAAAGATTTAGCATCATGTTCCGAGTGTCAGGGCTGTCAGCAGTGCTGAACCATTTGACCAGAAGAAAAAACGCACAGGGAGCTATTGATTACAGCTTCTCAGTGTCACTTGTTCACCAGGATTTAGGTATTGATGAGGCTGCGAGTGAAAACAAGCTCTTTCCCTTGTGGGCCTCTACCCAGAAGAACAAAAGCGAAGCTGGAGAAAATATTCAGCTGGTGCCCGAATCAGAGGGACTCCGGCATCGATCCGAGGGCTCCTTCATGTTTTGGGTTTTTTTTTTTTTTGGTTTGTTGGTTTTTTTGGGTTTTTTTTTGTTGGAGACAAATCTCTGGGTTTGGAAGTTTTATAGCGTTTGAGGTAGGGGCTGTGTGTGTGATGGATTCGTGGAGGAGAGGAATTAGATTTCACAGCATGAAGATTTCAGCGGCGCTATAATATTATGAGCTGCTTGGTTATTGATAAAAATTACATTAAATGTAGCTGAGGCATTAAAGCTCCAGACTAGGGTAGTTCTCCCTCTAAAATGTCCTTAGGGCCCTAATAAATTTTAGCAGGTTTAATTATTTTAGTAGGCTGAACGTTGTCACCACAATTAAGCCAAACTGAAGCAATATTCAATATTTTTAAATTACAGCGCTGGTATGGTCTTTGTACCCCTCCTGCACCCAGAGCTGGGGAGGGTGACGGATGGGTGCTTGTGTTGGGACAGTCTCAGCCTGGAATTCTTTGTTTTGGGCATGGAAAAAGTGGCATTAATTTCGTACCTCCTCTTTTTGCTCGGTGGTGACGGCCCAGCCCCGTTTCCCTGTGCTGTGAACAGGTCCTGCACCCACCCAGGGATCATCCAAGACCCCACACCTGAAAAATAAAGTCTTTTTTTTTTTCTTTCTCCACCAAGATTTACAGCCTCGCCACCAAAATCCGCTGCTTTGCTGTGTGTATTTTTAAAGGATTGCAAATGAACCTCAGAGATGTTTTACAGTGTATTATTATGGCTTTGCCACTCAAGCCAAGCCTCCTGCAGTAACTGCGGGGAGTGCAAAGGCAGAGAAACCCCAAACCAGAAAAACACTTGCAAATAAAAAAAAATAAAAAAAAACCCCAATGATTTCTTTGAAGAAGTCATAAACCAACTGTGGGATGGCCTGGCATGGAGCAAAGTTTTTATTGGTACTCACTGGAGTTGTCATGGATGATTTAATCACTTGAGGCATTGCCACCCCCAAATAAAGCAGATATTGGAAGCTTTTTTTTTTTTTTTTTTTTTTAAACCTTAATCAACAATAAGCACTTGTGTGTATTCCCATTTAATGTGGGCTGAGATTAAGATTTTAAATTTCAGGCATTGAAATTAGTTAAGTAAATTGAAAGAACACCCTCCAAAAAAAAAAAAAAACCCTCTCAATTTATGGTCTGGCCAGTAGCTGCTCAGCTACTTTGGGGTTTGTGTGTCCCAGGCTCAAATATACCACAGTGCTTGAACTGTGTGATTAAATGGGATTAAAATAAGTGAGGGTGAAGTGTGTAATTTGTCTGTGTGTCTACATAGGAATAAATTACAGTTTTTGACTTGAAATACCCAGATTTGTGAGAGCTTGTCCCGGCTCCACCGTTGCAATGCCATTACTATGCAGTTACCAAAACACACACGTGATTAGAGATGATGTATTGCAGTTTTTATGGTGTGCACTTCAGCTATGATAATCACCTGTAATAAAAAAAAAAAAAAAAGCAACAAAAAAAAACACGTTTATGTTCCCCTCTGCATTATCAGTCCATTATGTAACTTCTGGCATTGATTTTGCAGAATCTGTGTCGTGTGGTTATAAATGATAGGGAGTGGAAGGCAGAGAGGGGGGGAAAAAAGAGTTCTTACAATTGGTTAGGTGGGAATCAAACTTCTCCTGTTGGAGGTTTTAAAAATTCACAGCCCATTTTGGATTGACTTGCTGTTAAATAATAAATAATGCCTTGGTCCTCCAGAGAATTTCTCCAGGGTGCACACGGAGGTGCTACAGCAGAAGAGGATCTGCTGGGGAGCTGAGGCACTGGGATCCTTTTTTTTCCCAGAAATCTTCTAGTCATGGGATGATCATGGCACCCCAGAATGGGCGGTGTGGGAAAGGACCTTAAAATTCATCCCACCCCACCCCTGCCATGGCAGGGACACCTCCCACTGTCCCAGGCTGCTCCAGCCCCAGTGTCCAACCTGGCTTTGGGCACTGCCAGGGATCCAGGGGCAGCCACAGCTGCTCTGGGCACCCTGTGCCAGGGCCTCAACACCCTCACAGGGAACAATTCCATCGCAGTGTCCAATTTAAACAGTTCTTCATGTGCATTTTGGGTCTGTGAGGCTTCCTTCCCCGCCCCGGGCACTGAGGGCTCAGCTGGCGCAGGGCAGCAGAACCTGGTGCTGCAGGGAAGATTTTGTACATGGGATTTAATATCTCAGGTTTATCCTTTGAAAGATTTCACATCATTTTTATGTATTAAGATTCCTGCCTGTGCCTGTTTCTCCTACGAGCTGGCCTGGTCTCCAGGGGTGGTGATGGGCTCCATTTGTGCTCTGCCAGGAGCGTGGCCCTGATGTGGCAGCTCCGTGTCCCTGCAAGCCCAGCGGACTTCAGAGTGCTGGATTTACGGACTCACGGAATCACAGCCTCAATCCAGGCTGGAAAACACCAAGCCCATGGAGCCCAGCCCGTGGCAGAACCCCAGCAGCGCCGCGTCCCGCGGTTCCCCTTGGCCTCACCCTTTGCCCCTCCCGGATTTCGGGGTGTTTTGCAGATCCCCATCATCATCCCGTGCCACAGGGTGATCCGCAGCAGCGGGGACAGCGGCAGCTACGGCGGGGGACAGGCGCTGAAGGAGTGGCTGCTGTCCCACGAGAAGCTGCAGAAGGAGAAGCTGAGCGCGGCTCCTGGGCTTGGAACGAGGCCTCAGAGCGCCCAGCAGAGCTCAGGAAAACGGTAAATATTTGAGTGACACGTAAATATAATGCAACATCCAAAGCGAAATGCGCGGTGGCACCACTGTATTAAAAAAGCGGGATGCGTCCTGGGGGAGGCAGCTCGGCTGCCCTTTCTTGTTTTTACATTTTACAGCAGAATGACTACAGCGATCCGGGCCTGTTGTGCATGGATTTTGTTCCCATCTCCAGCCCTGTCTTGTTCTATTTTTAATGTCCATTAAAGCAGGGATAAGGGAGTGGGAGGGACGTGGCAAATGGGAGGTGGAAGCTTCCCCTGAGGAGGCGTCTGGCACGCTGGACCCTGCCCGCCCCTGCCCAGCTCCCCCCTCCCCAGCTCGGGGCATAAAACCGTGTTTTACCTGAAGAGGAGTTAAGGGAGCACGGGGAGATCTATGCAAAAGCAGGCAGCTGTTGAATTCCTTGCTCCTGCCTTTTCTTTTTTGGGCTGGGAGATGGGATTTATTTTTGGGTTGGTTTTTTTTTTTTGTATAGAGCAGGGAAAGAGATGTTGCTGACAAATTGTATAATTTGGATAAGCAGTTTGATTAGCCAAATTTGGCAAAATACTGAAAGCTCATCGTAGTTGCTTCCTTATCAGCAGCACATTCCTTTATCGTTCCAGTTTTCCCTCAGATTTCCGCGTTTCTCTGTTATCCAAAGCTTTATTTCCCGTAGCCTCTCCATTGGAAGGATTCAAGAGACATTAAAGTTAAATTTTGAGGTGGTTTTAGCAGGGTTCTCTGCGAGTGCGAGCCACCAGCAGCTGAAATTTCCAGTATGGGAATCGTAAATTGTAACGTGGAAATACTGATTTTTTTTATGTGTTTTACCATATTTTCATGGATGTCTCTTCAGAAGGGCCATTGCTGCCCCCCAAAAATTATTGTGTGGCAATGCGTTAGTTGATCCAGGATTATTGATACCTCAGAATTACTTCAATAAAAAAAAAAAAAACCACTGCTTTGCATGTGCAAGTGTCTTTGGGTCTGTTTATAAATAAAACACAGGGTGTGATATATGGGGAAAATAAACTATACCCCACTGTACAATATAAAGCTGTATTTTTATCAAGGGTTTCTCGTGGCGATATAAACCACAGCAGCAAAGCTCAAGTGGTTTGTTCGTGTCACCAGAACCCCGAGATAAAAATACGGCCTTATAATATGTACAGTTTGGGTGTATTTTATTATTTTTTTATATCTCTAATGCATGCTGCCACCAAAAGCAGGCGGCAGCAGATGTCAACTTTAACCTTTCCCGCATTTGCATCCTCAGTGGTTTTTGGGCTTTATTCGGGTATTTCGGCTTTTTCAGGGATGTGACTTTGTTTTTGTGGGGATGGGAGTAGGGAGTGCTGGGATTGGGGTGGGAAGTGCCTTTCCCAGGGAGAACAACCAACTTTGGGAGCGAAATCCTGTTGTGGGTCAGGGATTTGGGGTGGGCAGGGACAGGGTGGGATGGACAAGGAGGGAATGGGCAGGAACAGGCATGAGGGGACAGGGACAGAACTGGACAGGACAGGGCAGAGATAGGACAGGAAGAAGAAGGGGAGGACAGAAAAAGGGACGGGAATAGGGACAGGGACAGGATGGGATGGACAAGGCTGGGATGGGCAGGAGCAGGCACCAGGGGACAGGGACAGGGAGAGGGACAGCCAGGGATGGACAGAGATGGACAGGGACAGGGAGGGATGGATAGGGGGGCAGAGACAGTCAGGGACAGGGATAAGGACAGGGACAGGGAGGGATGGACAGATACAGGGACAGGGACAGGGACAGGGACAGGGACAGGGACAGGGATAGGGACAGGGACAGGGACAAGGATAGGGACACGGACATGGGGACAGACAGGGACAGGGACAGTCAGGGACAGGGATAAGGACAGACAGGGAGGGATGGATGGGCACAGGGACAGAGGGAGAGGGACAAGGACAGGGACAGGGACACAGGCATAGGGACGGGGACAGAGGGACAGAGGGACAGGGACACGGGCACAGGGACAAGGACAAGGACAGGGATAGGGACAGGGACGGGGACAGGGACAAGGACAGGGACACAGGGACATGGACAGGGGCACAGGGACAGGGATACGGGCACAGGGACAAGGACAGGGATAGGGACAGGGACAGGGGGACAGGGACAAGGACAGGGACACAGGGACAGGGACAAGGACAGGGACACGGGCACGGGGACAGGAACAGGGACACAGTCACAGGGACAAGGACAGGGACATGGACAGGGACACAGAGACACGGGCACAGGGACAAGGACAGGGATAGGGACAGGGACAGGGGGACAGGGACATGGACAAGGACACTGTCACAGGGACAGGGACAAGGACAGGGACACAGGGACATGGACAGGGGCACAGGAACAGGGACACAGTCACAGGGACAAGGACAGGGACACAGGGACAAGGACAGGGGCACAAGGACAAGGACAGGGACAAGGACAGGGACACAGGGACATGGACAGGGACACGGGCACAGGGACAAGGACAGGGACAGGGACATGGACAGGGACACAGAGACACGGGCACAGGGATAGGGACAGGGACAAGGATAGGGACAAGGACAGGGACACAGGGACAGGGACATGGGCACAGGGACAAGGACAAGGACAGGGGCACAGGGACAAGGACAGGGACACAGTCACAAGGACAGGGGCAGGCACAGGGACAAGGACAGGGACACAGGGACAGGAGCAGAGACTTGCAGTTCGGGCGCTGCCCGACAGAGGGCGCGCGGCGCAGGGCCGGGGCGCGGCGGGGCCGGGTCCCCCCAGGTTTGGGGGGGAAGGCGGGGACCGGGGGGGCTCGGAACAGAAATAACCCTCCCCAACAGCCCGATATGCGCTTGGCATTCATGGAATAGCTGTGTTTGTGTGTGCGCATAGATACATGCGTCCAGACGTACAGATACACAGATATACAGATGCAGAGATATACATACATACATACATACATACATACATACATACATACATACATGTTTTTTAAAAAGACAAATTATACAGACATAAATTATATCTATATATCATATACTGTGTTTTTAAATAAAGCAGTAATAAAATAAAGCAGTTTTTAAACAAAGCAGCGCCAAGGAGGTGCAGGGATTGGGGTCCGAGTTGGGTTGGGGTCACTCTCTGCCCCCACAGATGCCCGGGGGTGCCCACCCCGTGGTGGGGTGTCTGGAGCTGACAAAAACACCCCACGCTCTCCGTGTGTGACCAACCAGCCCCAGCCCCAGCCCCGCGGCAGGCACCAGCGTTGTGGGTTTTTTCCTGGGAATTGCGTTCCCCTGCCCTGTCAGTCCCCCAATCCTGCGCCACGCTCGTGGCACGTCCTGGCCTGCGGCATCCCGGACCAGCACGCTGCTCCAGCCCTTCCCAGGGCCAGGGATAATGAAAGGTTCAAAAACAATATTTGTTTTGGCGGAATTGCATTGAGAATGGAATAGACGCCCTTGACCAGGGAAGAAGCTGAATTTTGCAGCAGGTTCTTTTTTTTTTTTTCCCCTTTCCCCATACAGACAGGCTCTGCAGCCAGTCCAAGGCAAAGGGGAATATTTTTGAAGGACTCTCTTGTGTTTCCCGCAGAACTGCAGCCACACTGGTTGTACTGTTCGATGAAAAATGCAGATTCCACCCCATGTATCAATCCCAAATGGAAAAGGGCCCCAGGCCTCAGGATTGTTACAGATCACTTCCATGCACGCCGAGTTTGCGGCGTAATGAGCTCAGACTGGAGGCATCTTGAACAGAAAAACGATTCATTGGTGTGGTGGGGACCTTTTGCAGTATGTGCCCAAATTTCCTGGTCTTTGGAATTAGAGGAATTAGTCATCTGATCACGGCGAGGAAGATCTGGCCCTTCACAGTTTTCACTTCTTTTTTTCTTTTTTAAAGCAGTTCTCAAGCATCGGGAACTTTATTTTAGGTGATAATTGATATTTTCCTCATCAGTGGAATTGCTGTTGCTGGTAGGACATTTCACTTTCCAAATTATGTTAAGTTATAAATTAGTGGTGATTTTAAATTATTAATAATGTCTATTATTATTATTATTATCATCATTTCTATTATGACCTTTAAGATCTCTTTCACCCCAAACCATTCTATGCTGCTATCATTATTATTTCCTCTAGAAAAATCACTACTTTTAATCCTTTTTGCTCCTATTTTGAATGCAAATCATCTATAAATACTGTGTTGCACCCAGCTCCAGGAGACTTGGCATTACCATTGTTATTTATTGGGAAAGGTGGCGTTGCAAAGCTGCTTCCTTAAAGAAAATTCAAAAATGAGTAAACCTGTAGAAAATTCCTCAAAAACTTCCAGCGCAGCATTCCAAGGGGAATCATGGAAGATTTAGGGGCTGTTTCAAGAATAATTTCCCGATAAGAACCTTACAGGAATGCCAAAACACTTGAAGAATTGCATTTGCAGGTTTAATTGTGACGGCTTTCGTGTTCTTGAAGAAACGGGGCAGAGATGCGGTTCTGTGCCCTGCTCTCCCCTCCACTGCTGGAAAAACCATGGAAAACCTTCCTGGCAGCCCCTTCCTGGCCATCAGAGAGGAGATTTCGGCCGTGCTGGGGAGCAAACGCAGCTCTGCCAAGGCCCGGCTGCTGCTCGGGTTTCAAAAACCACGTGTAGGGTGTGAGAAACAAACACACACACACGGGGTGTGTGCCTGCGAGCAGGGACAATGCTCCCACTGCTCGGTGTTTCTTCTTTGTTCATCAGTTTGGGGTTCTTTCGCTTTTTTTTTTCCCCTTTTTTATCTCTTTATTCTCTTTACTTTTTTTTTTCTTTTTGTACTTTTCTTTTTTCTTTTTTTTCTCTCTTTTTCTCTTTTTTCTTTTCTTTTTTGTTCTTTTTTTTTCTCTTTTTGCTTTTCTCTTTTTTCTTCTTTCTCCCTTTCTCCTTTCAGTTTTCTTTTTTCTTCTTTTTTTTCCTCCTTTTACCTTTTTCCCCCATTTTACTTCTTTTTCTTTTTGTTTTGCTTTTTTCTCTTTTCCTTTTTGTTTTTTTTCTCTTTTCCTTCTTTTTCTATTTTTTCATTCATTCTCTTTTTCTCCTTTTACTTTTCTCTCTTTTTTTCCTCCTTTTTTTTCCTTTTTCCTTCTCTTTTTTCCTATTTCTTTTCCTTTTTTTTTTTCTTTTTTTCCCCCTCTCTTCACTTTTTTTCCCCCAGAAGCTGTGTCCTCACAAAACCCTTGCTCCCTCCGTGTCCTCACACCCCGGCTCTCCATGTGCTTGCTTTATCCCACCCCCATTTTTCCCACGCATCATTCCTAGCCACCCACAACCCCTCTCTTCCCTTCCCCACTCTTCCAAACCCCTTTTCCTCCCGGAATTATCCCTCCAGGAGGGATCAAGGACGAGCATCCTTGGCCCCATCCCTGCAGGCTGGGGCTGAGGGAGAGAAGCCACCGCGTTTTGCTGCTTCTCCTCCCGGGGGATGCAGTGATGGGGATCCAGCGCTGCTCCGCAGCCTGACCCAGACCCCGTGCCGGGGAATTTGGAGCCGGGGGCCGGGAGAGGAGGTGCCCAGCCTGGCCGGAGCCGGGGCCGGGGAGAGGAGGTGCCCAGCCTGGCCGGAGCCGGGGGTCTGCGCTCCATCAGCCGCGGCCGGGATGCAGGAGCTGGACCACGAGGTGCAAATTGACGTGAGCGGGGATGCTGGCGGCACCTCGGGCTGATGAAAGGACATTGCTAACGAGCCCTTAACGTTTCTCATTAATGGCTGGCGTGGGCGGGTGAGTTTTTGAGCTGAAAAAAGCCAGAAGACAAAAAAAAAAAAAAAAAAAAAAAAAAAAAAAAAAAAAAAAAAGTCCACCTGGGCAGTAATTAAGATCGATCCCTTGCGTGGGGTTATCAATTTTTAAAACCTCTTTAAGTGCCTTATTTAGTTATTTTAAACAGGGCTTTTTGTTTGTTGCCGTGAGTTTTCCTGGAGGAGTCTGGAGCGTGAGGAACCCCTGGGCTCTTCTCCTCGATCAGTGAGCATCCAACCTGCGGGAAAGGGGATGCTGCTCCATCCCTGCGCTGCCCACGGACTCTGCGAGGTGCCAGGGCAGCCCGTCCAGAGCAGGAGGCGTTATTTGCGAAGGGATTGCTTTTCTTTTTGCCGAAATTCTCGCTGCAGCTGGCAGCAGGGGAGATGGAAGAGGAGCTCCTGCTCGCCGGGCTGGCGTGGGAGGAAGGCTCTGCCCAGCCCCGCGGTGCGGCTCAACCCAGCCTAGGCACCAGCCGAGGTCAGGCTGGCTGGGAGAGGTTGTGTTTAATTAAAATAACCCCCAGCATGACCCCGAGTGCAGAGCTGCTGGGAGCTGATGAGGGAAACAGCTGCAACCCTTTTATCTGCGGACGAGGCACGGCGCGATGATGTAATTTTCATTTCCGACGAGCGCCGGGATGACCTAATTCCACACAGAATCTTGTCTCTCCCTTCAAAGTAGGGCATTTCAGCCGATCTGGAATCCGGCCCCGCTCAGCCCCTCCCAGCCCTGCTCAGATCCGCAGCAGGACACTGGGAGCAGGAATCCCGAGTGGGTTTGGATCCAGATTTGACTTAAATCTTTGGATTAAACCCATTGTATTTCCATTGGTGCAGCCTGGGATGTTTGGGGAAATTGTTTTTTGTCGATTGCCCGCAGCAGCCTGGCAGTGCCCAAGGCCAGGTTGGATATTGGGCTTGGAGCAGCCTGGGACAGTGGGAGGTGTCCCTGCCATGGCTGGGGTCGCTCTGGGTGGGAATTAAGGTCTCATCCAGCCCAAACCATTCCAGGATTCTGTGATTTTTCAACTTTGTTCTCATGGTTGATCCTTTCCAGGAGGCTCAGTGTTGATGATGGCCTGTGATTTTTAGCAGCACAAGCCTCAAACGTGGTCCTTATTTCTGCTTTCACGAGTCACACGTTTTATGTGCTTTTGATACCAATCAAAATTGGTTTCAGTCAGCACGGTAAGCGCAGGCTGAATTTTGGGGGGCAGTGAGCACAGAGCTGCCTTTTTGTAGTTAAAATGGCAAAATACCTGGTGGGAGGAAATGATTTCTTCATGGTGCCCAGAAAAAAAAATCCCTTTGATCTGTCTGAACAAAATACTCACGAGCAAAAGTTCATCACAAAACCAATTTTAATTTTTACTTAGAGAACATTTTCCCATGAGGGACCCAGGTCAGCGCCTCACCCAAAGTGCAGGTGGCCTGGAGCTGTGTGGGCAGAGCCCTCAGGAGGTTTTCGGGGCTTTGTAGGAATTAATGGAACATTGCAGCGTGAGCTGCTGCGCCAGAGCATCATTTACAGACGGAGTCAAGGCGAGGTGAGAACAGGCTTGGTGTTCCCCAGCTGGAATGGGGAGGATGTCTCAGTAACCCCGGCTGGAATGTGGAGGATGCCTCAGTAATCAGCTGGGGTGGCTGGAGAGCAGCTCCTGTGCCCGGCCCCGGCCCCTTTGAATGAGGAGGAGCCGCGGGAGGTGACCCCAGGGGCCGGAGCTGTAACTCGCAGGGAGCCAGCAGAGCTCATGTCCCAGCCAGGGGACACCAGCACAGGCACCTCGTGCTGCCAAGGGGCCCGGCAGGGCCGGGGTTGGGCTGAGGACACGCAGAAAATGCCTTTGATTTTATCTAGAACCTGCAGAAGTTTGGCATTAGCGCAGCCCCTCGGGCCGAGCCGCTGCGGCTTTCGCTGTTTTTGAAAGGCTTTCAGAAATGTTGTCTTCTTCACATAAATACATTTTAAAATATATAATATAGAGCGTCTGAGTGTATGATAATATATGATGTATAAATTCATTTGGAGGGAGAAGACCATGTGTGGTGGGGACATCTCTTTGACCAAAATCCAGGGCTGGATTTCTACCACTGGAAGGGTTTGTTTGGGCTGGGCTTTTTCAAACCTTTGTCCAAATATTATCATCCTAAGCACCCACTCACAAGATGGACCACCACTGGTGAGCAGAGATCCAGCCTCTCCAGGAGCTCCATGCCTGCAGTTTGGAGCAGCATCAGGAGAAGTGGGTTAGGAGAGAGAATCTCAACCTCTGCCTACCAAAATGCCCTATTTTTGTTGGGACACACAATTCCTGATCCCGGGGCAGTTGTGCTTTTTACTTTCTGTGTAAAAAGTGAGGAGGAAGATCCCCAGACGTTCCCAGTGGCTGTGACTGATGGGTGGCAGAAGGGATTGGATTTCTTCAGAGAATTCTGGGGAAATGGAAAACTATCCTGACTTTTATCTAAGAAATAGATAGATAGATCTGGATCTGGATCTGGATCTGGATCTGGATCATCTACACAGATTTAAGGTGAGTGCCCACTCTCATGTCCCAGGCTGAGAAAAACCCCATACAAAAAATTAATTGAGAAAAGTTCTATTTAAGTGGGGCCAAAACCAGCCTGGAAAATAAAAGCAAAAATTGAAATGAAACTGATTTATCAGCCATGGAAGTCTGCATTTTTCAGCCTTCAAACTGCATTTTGCAGCAGATTATTGTGCAAATACAATCGAGTGCAGAAGAAGATGGGACTGGAGTGAAACTCTGAGCGTCTTAGCTCGGAGATCACATCTGTCTGCACAGGAGTATCAGGAGGCTGGGAACTCCAGACATGTTTGCTCACTCCCACAGCTGTTTACAGCCTGTTTATCCTCTAAAATGAGCAGCCTAAACCCAGCCTGAGCTGCTGAAGAAGGGGCTGCTTTGAGGAGGAGCAGGCTGTTAATTGAGCAGCTCCTCGTGCCCGGCTCGGCAATCCGTCTTCCCTTCCGTCGCTCCCGATGACCAGCAGACTGTCTCCAACCTTCTGGCTGTCAGGAAAACTGTGACAAGGCAAATGTCAGATCATGTGGAGCCTTCTGAATGTTTTTGACCCCTTCAATCTGTTTTCCAGCCTGGGTATGGCAAGGAAGCTGTGCTGGACTAATTGGTTGTCTCTCTTCTCCAGGCAGCGGATAAAGTCCAGGTACATCATCTGATTCTTTTGGAAGAGCAGCATCCTGTCTTTCACAGCTTTATGTCATGTCAACCACTGCGGGATTGCTCTGGAAAAGTCCTTTTTTGCCAAAGCTGGAGCAGAAGATGTAGAGATCCTACAGCCTCTCATCTGCCGGGGTTGAGCAGTGCCCAGCGAGGCTGCAGCCTCTCTCTGTTACCAAAAAAAAAATCTAATTCATCTTTACTGAAACTCAAAATATTGCAGCTGCCAGGAGGAAGTGATAGCTTGGAAATGCTGCACTTCCATTTTTTTTTTTTTTTAAACCAATACGCTGTGCTTTCAGGTAGAATATTCCATGTTTGAAATGACCTACATAACCACTGAGCTTGATTTCACTGAACTGCCCTGCTCTCTGCCCAGTATCTTTGGTGATCTGGGGAGGAATTAAAGCACAGAGCTGAGAGGGAGCAGTGTTGGGTAAAACTGGCTGGAAACTTCAGAGCCAAGTTGTCCCCAGACATCAGAAAATGGTGTTTTGTGGTTAATAGAATTATACAACCGTGGAAGGGTTTGAGTTGGGAGGGACCTCGAAACCCATCCAATTTCAGCCCCTGGGCAGGGACACCTCCCACTGTCCCAGGCTGCTCCAGCCCCAGTGTCCAACCTGGCCTTGGGCACTGCCAGGGATCCAGGGGCAGCCACAGCTGCTCTGGGCACCCTGTGCCGGGGCCTCAACACCCTCCAGGGAACAATTCCTGCCCAAAATCCATCCCCATGGATCACCTAATCTAAACCTACTCCCAGTTTAAAGCCCTTCCCCCTTGTGCTGGCACTCCAGGCTCTTGTAAATCGTCTCACTCCATCTTTCTTGTAGCTCCCTTT
Organism: Delichon dasypus; assembly: GCA_037837765.1. Classification (NCBI taxonomy): domain Eukaryota; kingdom Metazoa; phylum Chordata; class Aves; order Passeriformes; family Hirundinidae; genus Delichon; species Delichon dasypus. Next base: position 1,416,383 of record JBBAXF010000009.1, on the reverse strand, counting down.
AGGTCCTGGAAGGCTGCAATTAGGTTACCTCAAAGCCTTTTAAGGAGGGGGAGGTGTATCTGCATTTCTCTTTTACCTGAGGACACCCACAAAACTCTTCCAACACCAAGCACAGCAGAACTTTTCTGAGCACACCGCCCCAGATTATCCCAGCACGTTTTTTTTTGTTTTAAGCATTAAAATTCAGGGCCTAAACACGCAGTTGGCAATTGGAGCTCAGAACATGCACGTTGCAAATGTGGATATATCTCGCCGAGTACACAGCCCATAAAATATGTAGTCTAAGATCACTCATTTATTTAAAGATGCTTTTTACCTCAGATGGAAAATGACACAAATCTAAATATTACAATGCCGAGTAATGTGTAACTGTCTGTGCGTTATAGCCTTAACACCACACTTTTGATGCAGAAGAGATATAGCAGCTGCACTTTAATTTCGAGCAAATTGATCCCAGATGTAAATGTTGTTTTGTTGCATGGAAGATAGTGCACAGGTAAAGCAAATACCATTGGTTTATAGTCCAACAGAGTGTTGCAACAGGATCCAGGCTCCCCTGCCCGGGCACGCGTGAAAAGTCGGGAGGCTGCGGAGGAGACGCTGGAAAGAGACAGTTTTGCTTTCCACCCTTTAAAACCCAACCACCTGTGATCCAAGGAGCTGTTTTGAAGCCAGGAAAGCGTCGTTGTTTGTCAATTGTCCTGCAGGCAAAAATCTGAATTTGGCTTGTTTTCCGTTTCTTCCGCTGCGCGTTTTGTAGACGTGGTTTTCTCCCGACGTGTTTGTGTTTGGCATGAAAGAACAAGAAAAACCCCTGGATTTACTGACTCAGGAAACCACTCCTTTCAAAGGAAAAATAATAGTGGTAATTGGGCTTCACTTTGCCTGCAGATACCCCAACGTCTGTGGCACCATAGGCAATGTATAAACAGCAAAATCATTTCTTTGTTGTCTCCTGCCTATGGAGGATGGCAAAGCCCAAACATCCTGCTGTCACAGCTCTGCTTTTGAACAACAGGCCCTCTTATTTTTTTCTAAAATAGAGCATCCTTCTCATCCAAGGAGGAGGGAAAAAATCCTCACCCCATTGCTGCTGTCCAGCATCAGCGCTCAGCCAAGGACTGCTGCCATCCGAGAGATTTCTCAGCTCAATTATTTATCTTTCTTTTAATTTTTTTTTTAAAAAAAATTAAAAATTGCAGGTTTAGGGGTAAGATACCTGTGTGGGATCTGCCTGAGCAGCCCTTCCCAGTGCAGGCTGAGGGCTGGCTGTCCTGCAGGTCGGCTGGGAAAGGGGTGCCAGTGATGCCCTTCAGCTCTCCCCTCCCGTTTTCCGTTCTGTGAGCTGGATTTCTCAGAGCCAGAGCTCCCTGCTTTTATTTTCTATCGGGTTTGGGTCAGCTCTGCAAGTGGAGAGACAACTTCCAGGGAATGGCCTCCCACTGCCAGAGGGCAGGGATGGGTGGGCAGGAATTGTTCCCTGGGTGTTGAGGCCCTGGCACAGGGTGCCCAGAGCAGCTGTGGCTGCCCCATCATCCAGGATTTTATGATTCCATGCATTTCTGGTGTTTACACAAAGGCTGAAATGTAGTGAAACTGTGTTTGGATCCTTATAAATCCTTATAAACTGATGTTAGGTGATTGAAGTTGAACTTTTGAGAGCTCCTGCGTGCCAGCCAGGCTGATTGAACTCCATTTCCTCCTGAATGACTGGAGACAGAGCAGTGCCCAAGGTGTGCAGTGGATGTGTGGCCTTTAAACCACCACAACATCTGGATAAATGTGTACGTAACATACACAAAGGCAGTGCTGAAGGACAGGTGCTTCTGCACAGTATTTCTTTCCCCTTGCAGTGCCAGGAATTGACTGAACCTGTCACAGAGGTGTATCAGATGTGTACAACCTCATTGCAGCAACTCCTGCAAGTATTTAGCCGCAAGACATATTGACCATATTCAGAAGTCCTTACTCAGACAAAACCCAGAGGTCAGTGTGAGTCTCAATTAATCAATTTATTCAGGAACAGCTCGCTCTTTCGGGGAGGTTTTGAAGCACACGCCTTTGCCAGAATGAAAAAAAAAATCAGGATTTAAATCCAGCCAGGACAGGGGAAGACATAGGGAATGTTCACCCACACAAGCTGTTCTTCCCTGGGCTTGCAGGCATTGCAGAGGAGGAAAAGTGAATTTTTTGGTGGCGGCGGGTGGCAGGAGGAGGCTGGGATGTGAGGGGAGGTGGCAGCGAGCACTCAGCCTGCCAGAGCTGCTGTATAATAGCAGGGCACTCACCTCAAATCACAGGTTGTGAAAACTGACATTTCCATTCAAATTACTCCAGTAGCCAACTGCTCCCCGGTGCAACTCCTTCTGTAAGTGACACGGTGACAGTGATCCAGGAATTTAACTTGCTGTTGTCTCGTTCCAAGTGGAATTATGAAGTTTGTGACATGCATTAGGAGGATGGCTCCCGGTCGCAGCCGGCGCTTTGTGTGTCGGTGCCATTAATCACAGGGCGAGGCAGAGCCCGGGCACTGGTGTCAGCTCGGGGTGCCTGTCCCTGCTGGGAGCTGCCTCTCTCTGCCCCTCATCTCCTCGTTTCCCGTCGTCTGAGCCAGCGGCTCCCGCTCCACTCAAGTTTTCCTGGCACCTCCTGCTTCCTTGAGGGTTTTTTTTAAAGTCTCTCCCTTTAATTATGACGGGCAGATCATCTGTTCTTGACACATGAGTAGCTGATGGCCACGTCGCTGCGCTCTCTCCTCTCCTCAGGGATGCCTCTTGGATTCTTTTTCTCTTTTTTCTCAACTTGGCTTTCATTGCAAGTTGCCTTTTAAATTTCTCTCTAAACTTTTAAGCAGGAAGCCTTTTCTCTTCATGAAATAAGCCAGCAGATTTCGTGATTCGAGGTGCTCGCCACACACAGGCTGAAACTGTGGACAGGTTCTGCCCAACCTTACTTTTGCACCGTATCTCCATAAAACCTCTTTTGTTCGTTCTACTCTGCCCAGCCATCACCAAACTGGTTTTGGCTCCGTCCTTTGGTGCTGGAGCCAAAACATTTGGCAGTGGATTGCCTGTCTGTGCCTTAGATATTCCTGATCCTCCCCAAAGCACTGCCACCGATGAGCAGGGCAGCAAAATCTGAGGTGGATTCTTTGTACCCCGTGGTGGCACCGCTCGGAATTGGATCCCAGGGCTCATCCCACAGGGCTAGGAGGGATCAGGACACGGTTGGGGTCAGGCTCTGGGCCCCCCTGTTCTGCCCTGCAGGACGTGGATGTTGCAGGCCTTGGGAATTCCAGCCAGCAATGGCAGAAGCCCCAGTCACAGATCTGCACATCCCCGAGCTCAAAACTCATCTAACATCTGGATCTCAGCCTGGACATCTTCCCTCAAAACTCATGTTTGGAACTTGAGATCCAGCAAATACATGGGCCAGTTATTAAGGAAAATGTAATTAGAAGTTGATGTTGATCTAAACTTTTTTAATATAAAATGGGCTTCATTATTGTTGTCACAGTCAGAAGAAAAATTGATGCCAAGTTTTCACAGGGAATCGTCACCTCCTTGGACAGGGAGGGACTGTAACAGCATTTTGCAGCAGAGCCTTGAGGAGAAGAACAACTCCAGCGTGTGCTGAGTGTCTGTGAGTCACAGCCCCTCCTGCCTGACAACAGAAAATAAACCAAATGCATCAACTGCGGATTCAACACCGTGCACCAAACGTGAGGGAAGACATCCTCCTAAATTAAGATTATTCCATCATTATCAAATAAATTTTTTCATGGAAATATTGCTTCTCTAATGCCCTGGAAAATTACTCATAACCAACACACTCAGGGTCAGCTATTTGGAGATTTGGGATCCTGGACTGTCGCATCACCCAAAGGTTACGCTTCGATCTTGCTTTGAAGCTCGTCAAATCACAGAATGGTTTGGATTGAAAGAGACCTTTAAACATCACCCAGTGCCACCCCTGCCCTGGTGACACCTCCCACTGTCCCAGGCTGCTCCTTGTCCCAGTGTCCAGCCTGGCCTGGGACGCTGCCAGGGGTGGACACAGCCACAGCTTCACCCTCGTTTACAGAGCGCTGTTGGGTTTATTTCATTTTCAAACACAAATCCATCTATGGAGACAAGGTTTGACCAAAACTGTGGAATTTGCAGGCTGAGCCCCCCCAGCTCCAGCTTTCCTGGACACACTCCAGCCCCTCAATGTCCCTCCTGTCCTGAGGGGTCAGAACTGGACACGAGGATTCGAGGTGGGCACAGCTCTGTGTGATCAGGGAGTTCCTGAGTGTCTCAAGGCACTTCCACAGAGCAGAAATGCTAAAAAAGCATAAAATCTTCCCCAACATCACTAAACAAGCAGATTCTCAAAGTTGCCAAAGAGTGGAAAACTACTGGGGCGCAGAAGATAAATTTAAAATTGGGGATGCTGCAGCATTTTTAACTTCCTTTATAGAGACCATTTCTGTTACAGGCTTTGGATGAGGAATAAATCAAACCCAGCCAGTTTAGAGAATATCCAGCTGCCTTCTGAAGTTTCAGAGAACACAACTTCCCTCATTGTGGGAGGGAACAAATCTCCCGTGGTCTGGCCAAAGGCGGAGCGAGAGCCCCGGGTTTGGGGCGAAGGAGATATTCCATAAAAATCGTGGCTTTCATGAAGATGGAGCACAGCAGAAGTAGGACAAAAGTGCTTTGATACGCTGGTGAATGGAGGATTAACTGCACAATGCTCTGAATTCACTGAGTCTCCTGTTTGTTTGCTGTTTGTTCGTGGTGCCAGCAATAGAAATAATGTTTGGCTGCTAAAAGTGCTAAAAAAGGGCTTTTTGGTGCCCAGAATCTGTTTGCCAGCAGGTGAGTGTAGTGGGGAGGGAGAAAGGGGAAAGCTGGGCTTCATTTATTTTCAAGGGTGGAAACATAACTCTAGGAACCCAGTTTGTGTTTTATTTCTTATCAAAACCCTAATCTCTGTAACTGAGCTCGCAAGAACTCCATGAAGAAAAGAACACACACACACACACACACACAAAAAAAAAAAAACCAACAACAACAAAACAAAACAAAACAAAACCAAAAAAAAATCAAACCAAAACCACCAAACACAGCCCGTGCAGCCTGGCAGGGTGGGTTATTTATAGCAGATCTCTGCCTTTTGTCAGCTTGGTGGGCTGTGGATGTCGCTCCCAAATAAACCCCGTTGTGTGCAGCAGAGGAGGAAGAGCCCTGCGGAGAGCATGGATGTGAGCTCATGTCCATGAGACAGAGAGGGCTGTGGCACAAAACACTGCTGGGCAAAAGCCACCCCAATCTAATCATCAGCTCTGGTCGTCAGTGAGAGCTGTGGGAGAAGACGTTGTATAGAGCAGACACATCCAGGAAATAATGCCTGCCCAGTGCAGCCAGATGGAGTGGGGATATCCTGACAAAGCATTTATTTTAATAAATGTTCAATTAAAATTATTTCTGTAGTGCAAGCATGGTCCAGAAGTAGTATGGGAATTAATAAGATTGCTGGCAGAAATAAACATTAGGGGAGTTGTGTGCTAGTTAAGAATGGCAGTTATAAAAAATAAATCTTAGCGTTTCTACAGGGTCGTTTTGTGCATGTGCAAACCAGGAAATCTTGGTTCATGTTATGCTTTCAAATGATGGTTTTCTGGCTTCTGCCCTGGTATAATTCCATTTATGTGTGAATTTCTGGCCGCATGGATCCCATGCTATATGACCAGGGCTCTTCACACAGGTAAAACTGTGCGGGGGTTGAGCAGACCCTCAGCACCAAGAGATTTTTATTAGTTACAACCTCGCCGTCATTCTTTTATCTGTTTATTTATCAAAAGGTGATGTGTGTTTTAGGTTGAATTTTTGGAAATGTGCATTCAAAGCCTCTGTGTGCATGTGGAACGCACCTGGAAATACCCAGAAATTGGAGGTGACCGTGGCAGGGATGGGTCTGATACTGATGAACAAGGTTATGTTTAATTTTAATCGTTTAATTATTTAGTTTAATTTTAAAAATATTTTTTCTATTTCTATTTCTATTTCTATTTCTATTTCTATTTCTATTTCTATTTCTATTTCTATTTATAATTATAATTATAATTATAATTATATAGTATAGTATGCAATTATTATATATTGTCATATATTGTATATAATAATCTGCTGATATCACACAATGACTAATCATATAAATAAAAATTCAAAATTTAAAAAGAAGTATTTTAATTTTGAAAGAGGACACTTGGTATTTCCTCGGAAAAATCCTACAGTATGTATTTTGGATTTTTGAAGACGTACTTCATTTAGTCCAGCAATGAGACCTGAGTGGTTATGCTGGATTTTGCCCCTTATTTTGGACTTTATTTGTGCCCCTGACCCGGCTCCAGTGCCCTGTTGGTGGCAGCACCCAGGTGTCCCTTCCTGGCTGGGACAGCACACGTGGATACAGACACGCTGTGGTAAGAGAAAATTAGATTTAAGCTGTAGCAATCAATAAATCTTAAAACAGCTGAGTATTTCTAGGGAGAAAAAAAAGAAAAAAGAAAAAGAAAAAGAAAAAGAAAAAGAAAAAGAAAAAAAAAGAAAAAAAAAAAAAAAAAAAAAAAAAAAAAAAAAAAAAAAAAAAAGCTTTGGAGAAGTGTCTCTGACCCAGAAAGAAAAATCTTTTGCGGTGTCTAAAATTCCTGGAAGTGTTTTCTTCCTGCCACATCTGGTGCTTCAAAGCCTCGGTGGCCGCTTCAGATCTTCCCTCCCTGCGGTCACCCAGAGGGGTCAGGTGGCACCAAGGGGACAGCACCTGGGGCTGCTCCTGCCCTCCAGGATGTTCCCATGGAAAAGGGATGTGGGGCACCCTGGGGAGCCCCACCAGAGCCCCTGGCACTGCTGCCACTCCCAGGCCAGGTTGGACACTGGGGCTGGAGCAGCCTGGGACAGGGGAAGGTGTCCCTGCCATGGCAGGGGTGGCACTGGGTGGGATTTGAGGTCTCCTCCAGCCCAAACCCATCCTGGGATCTGCCACGGTGGTTAATGCCCGACCCAGCAGGGTGTCCCTCTGGGGTTTTGCCAGATCCCAAAGCTCCCACAGCCACGGTGCTGTGTCCAGTGGGCAGCTGGGACCCAGATCCTTGTTGGCCCCTCTGGGAACACCAACCCAGGCTGCAAATATTCAGTATTCCTATATTCAAGGGGCTGGACTTTGCTGATTCTTCCAACTCAGGATATTCTGTGATCCTATGATATTGAAAATCCAGCCACCAGTGTACCTGGGGAATGAAAACAAGGGGAAGGGGAACACTGGAATAAATTAAATTAGAAATCTACTCAGTGAAAAAAGCATAATATGGGTTTTGCAGTACCTGAAAGCAGAGAAGCTAAAGACCTGCCACAAATGTGCTTCCAGGTGTGAGTAGCTAAACACTGGAGCAGTCCTTGGGAGTAAACTGTGCTCAGTGGGGAAAAGCAATATCATGTCTTCACAAGCTCTGACTCTAACAATTCAATTTATTTGTGACAATATTATCCCTAATGAATAAATATTGTAAATAATACCATTCCTTTACATTTTCTAAACACTGTTAATAATAAAATATGGATTATTTAAATATAACGACACACAAGTGCAGACACTGTACAGATATGAGTTAAAAGATTGAAGCCACATTTTAATTTTCAGGCCACTACCAATGCTCCCGGCTCCATTACCATTTTGGACATTGCTCTGCATCTTCTAAATTTTCTCATTATTAAAATCCTCACGTTTTAATCCTCACATCGAGTACTAAAAGGTTTTTGCTTTTAAGGGTGCAAACCGTGCCCCTTTCAAGCCAGCTCATCCCCCTCCACTCACTGCCAAAGGGGAAATAAAAAAAAAAATGAAGAGGCGGGTAGGTAAATAAATAAATAAGTAGATCTGGTAATTTAGTACTAGAAAGTTAATTCAGGGGACCTCTAACCTTTAGACCACCACGTGACTATTGATTTTCAATATCGCGCTGGCCCGTGCCACCCTGAGCGTGTAGAGCAGCAGATTCCGGACGGTTTTTTCCTTATCAGTCCAGTCCCCGAGTACTTGTGCATTAAGACAACAAATACTGGTGGCTCCCGGCCTGTCACATGGCAGCCCCGCGGACGTGCCGGGCCTCTAATGAACTTGGGCTCTTGGCAAACAGATCGTGGCAAGGGGGCTCCAGCGGCACCTTCCCGGCTCCCCGGGGCCGTGCCACGGCCGGGATGGAGGTGGCCATGGGGTGGGGAGATGGCCTTGAGGTGGCCTCCAAAACCCCGCTGCCCTCACCCCAACCCTTTCCTGTTTCCAGTCTGATTCCGTCCCCCGTGTCCGTGTGAGCGCTGTCGGGTTGTTGAACCCGCTCTTTCCCCACCCAAGACGCAAATGAAGATGGAAGGAGCGGCGCTGGCTGCTCGGAGCGGCTCTGAACCCCGCGCCTGGATTAGTCTGTAATACCAGGACATGCTGCTTGAAACACCTTCCTCCCTCTGTAATCACCAATTAGTGCAATCAGTGCCCGGGCTGGCGTGCTGCCGGCCACGCTCGCGCGGCCTTCCCGGCCCACATGAAGATGTGCTTCCACCCTCGCACCTCAAAAAAGGATTTCACCTCCCCTCCTCTGCCTCCAGCTTTATTGATTATTGGAAATGTTACATCCCGGGGAGGAAAATGTCATTGCTTTAAATACCAGCATTAACAGTTGGGAAAAGTTCTTTATCACCCAGGCGCGCGTGATGAAGAAAAATTAAACAACGGAAAAGATGGTGAAATGCGTGGAATTTTAAAGGAAAAAAGAGAGGTTTGTGTGTTGATTCGACCGAGCAGGAGCTTCCCCCAGCCATTAAGTAAGCTAGCACGTCTCATACTGGACTTTTTTACTGGAACGGTGAAATATATAATGAAATCCAACAAGGAAACTGGAAAAACAGCCAAATTGGTGCAGCAAAGTGGTTAATAGGATCATTAGCCTCCTCGCTGTATTTTTTTGGACATTGTGTGCCTGTACCGTAGTCCTCGAGAGCAGATTGCAGGAACAGGCTGACAGTTACCCGCTAACTCAGCAGTGCTGGGTGCAAACTGCCATCTTCCTGTGGATTTACAGCTGCCACTTCTGCTACTTCAATTAGTTCTATAGCACACAGATGTTGCTTAAATGTTGCTGCTAATGATACTGCAATAAGCGTAAGATTCATGCCATATTTTGAGGCACGTAAATTTCTCAAGTGGCACAATTAAAGTGGAAATATTAGGTGGGGAGAACTTGGCAGTCTCTCCAACTTGGAAAGCGCACCCGCTATGCAATAATGGGTCAAAAATTCATTCAAGTTTTACTGCTGTTCAGAGTTTTAAAAGACTTTTCACAGTTGAATGCAAAGTAGTAAAAAGCAGAGTATTAGGAAATGAGAATGCTGTTGTGTTATTCAGACATGACTTTTTAATTTCAAATTGGAATCACGTGCCCGCCGCAGCCGCGAGGGCCGAGCGCTGCCCGGCCGCAGAGCCGCGGCGCTGGAGGAATAAATCAAAAGTTTTCTTTAATACTGATTTAATTGAAGGTTCGGCGTGGTGGTTGTGTTGGCGGGGGGAGGAAAAAGAAAAAAAAAAAAAAAGAGAAAGGAGAAAAAATGGTTTCCTGAATCACACACACAGAGACAGCATCAATCATTTCCGAAGCCAGATGTAGCCTCCAAACTGCAGCCTGACAACACATCTCCTGTTTGTGCAGCCACCAAGCAATTATTCTTTCCATTATATCTCCCAATGACAGATCTCCAAACCCAGGGCTGTAAAAATTAGAGTTTGGGCTTACACAGTTGTGTCGGGTCTTAAAAAAAAAAATAAGAAAACTTATCATGGCTGCAGTGTTTATGAGCTTGTCAAAGTACATGTACATAATTTTCATCAGAATTTCTTTTACCTCATTTCCAATCCTTCAGGATTAGATTTATCAGCAGCCCTGTGCCGGCGTCCGAGCGGCTTTTCCACCTGCGAGCGGGATCCGGCTGCGGGGAGCCTGTTGGGGTGGCTCTGGTTGGGAAATGTGAAAGCTTTTCTTCCTCCTCAGCTTTTGTTCCTCTTTGTCCGCATCATTTATTTCACCATTTTCTTCATCTTCGTGGGGTTTTTTCATAATTTTCTTAATTTCACTAATTTCATCATTTTTTTCACCATTTCTCTCATCCTCTTTTTTTCCATAATTTTCATTGTCACCATTCATTTCATAATTTCCTTCACCATTGTTTACATTTTCTTAATTTTCATTGTATTTTACTTCGTCTTCATCATTTATTTCATCGTTCGAGCATTTTTTTCCTCACTTTGTTAATTTTCATCATTTTCTCCATCCTCGTCCCTTTCTTTACCATTTCCTTCATCTTCCTTCAAACATTTCTCTTGCTCAAATATTTTCGTGGTGTGCTGTCTTGGCTCTCCATCAAATTTAGGTGTAATTTTCAGAAACACTGTGGCCTGTTGGGTACATTCATCACTGTGAATCTGTCATGAGGAAGAAGCACAAGTGGCAGTGCTAAACTGAGCAGCAAACCCAAAGCTGGAAATCCACAAATTATCTCCATTTAATGTTTCATTTTTCTGTACTGGGAAGAGATTATCAGGCTAGCACTGGTTTTGAAAATTCCGGTATGGGTAGGACTTTAAGGATGAAGCTAAATCTTAGGAGACACCATCAATAGTAAATTAAGGCTGATGAACATCAGCACCTCACATCTAAATTGCTGATTTTCTACCCCATTTCCATTTCTCTGCGTGGCTCCATCCCACTCCTGGTTTAGATTATATGATAATATTTATCTTCTTCCCAATATCCCTTCTAACCCTGCCCTCTGACAGTGGAAAGCCATTCCCCCTTGTCCTGGCACTCCAGGCCCTTGTCCAAAATCCCTCTCAAGCTCTCTCTTATTTTTTTTTTTCTCTTAATGAACACAACTATGAAAATCAAAAGAGTTTTCCACGATTTTCCCTTTAAAAAAGCACCCAACATTGATAAATGAACTTACTTTGAGCTCTACCCTGCAGTAGCAACTGAATTTTTTTTTTTTTTTTTTTTTTTTGCAAACTAAACCTAGGATGGAAAACAAAAACCAAACACAGCTTCTAATATTGGTTTTCAGGAGCTAGACTGCAGAGGTCTCTGGTTTGTGTTGGTGAGCATGGAGTCAGGATGTGATGATGATTTTATGGAATTTACAGAAACAAAGCCCTGCCCTTATATCATTTTGTTTCTGTGATTCATCATTGGTTTTTGTCTTCCAGTATGTGAGTGGTCACCTGTGATTTGTCCCCCAAAGGAGTAATTACATCCAAAACGGAGCAGAAAAAAAGGCAGCTTGCCTCCAAATACCACACCCAAATTATTTGTCCAAATTGGTGCAACAACGTTGGAGTTTGTAGCTCTCCGTGAAGTTGCCGTGGGATTATGCGCTGATTTACTCACCACACGGTTTTGCGGGGGGGGGTAAATCAAATTAAATCTCTGCAGTTACCTCAGCAACCACCAGCATGGGTCGTGCTTGTGTTCCCTGATGGACAGACCGGGCCAGGGTGTCGCAGGTGCAAATGCCACGGAGGGACCAGCAGGGACATGGCAAAGCGGTCCTTGAACTTCCCAGCTTCCAGGATTTGCTGGAAAGACTTTCCTTTGCCTTGGCAAAGGCTTCCTAACCCCGTCCCGCTCTGACTTTGGCAGTTCGTTTCTCATCCTGAGTAGCCTCTGTAATCTATTATGATATATAGGCCAGTCTGATCCCCCTCCTCGCTCCAGCCTATGTCCTCTTTCTATTTAGGAATTAATTATGATGCTATCTCATATAACTCATTAGTATCAATTAATTCTTCCCCTTTCATGATTTTATATAGCTAAATTAGATTGCCTCTTAGGAACTTAACAATCAGTATTGGACTCAATTAGAGATATCTTTTTTTCCCCTTCCTCTCCACCCAGTTCCACTTGGGCACAGGGTTGTGGTGGTGGGAAATGCCCCATCCCATCCAGGGGGGACGGTGCCACCGTGCCCCGTCCATGCCCACCAGCTCTGGCCTCACCTCACCCACAATTCCGAATTCTAGCAGGCTCTTTTTAATTATTATGTATTTATCTGGGGGCTGCATGGGGTGTTATTCATGGTTTATCTCGGTGAATAGTAAATATCCGACTTCCAATATTTGGCCAAACCATTGTGAATTCCCTTCCCCTTCAGCTCGCCACAGGGACAAGGAGAGAGTGGAGAGAGATGCTCGTTTTCCTCGTCCATCCTGGTGGGGTGTTAAGTTTGAAATCTCAGCGTTGCTGGAATTCACATGTCCGTATTTAACTGCTTCACTGCTTACTGGCACGTCAGATCCAGTCAGGGAAAAAAGGCAGGAATATGATTGAATATATCTGGCAGGACCTGATATTCCCACTCATTTTGAATCCGATCCAGCAGCAGCCAAGGCAATTAAATAACAAGTTTTTCTCCGGTGAAATGAGTTGCAAAATGCCCCCAGCTGCATGATGTAGGAAACACACCTTGATTTTACTAATTGCTGTGCCTGTACCTCAGTGGGGCGGCTCCAAGGAAGCTTCCCAGGATGCACATCATGTATTCTGAGGAACTGAGCCTGGGCTGGGATGGGTTATCCTCCACTACGAGCCCGGGATGAGCCGCTGAGTGAGGGCTGAGGGGAGGGGTGGTGAAAGGTGGGCGGATTTGCCTCGTTGGAAACATCAAACATCCGACATCATCCACCATCCCTGGGCACCACCACTCTCCAGATGCTCCCATGACGGGCTGGGAGAGAGCTCAGGCTCAGTACTGAGCAAAGGCCAGGCTGGGGTAGGTGCAGCTTAGCTTTAGTGAGGCAGCAAAATGCAGCCCAAAGAGGAGAATTTCAGGAGGTCCGCTGGTGTGGCGCCACAGCTTTGCCCTCAGCAGCATCACCAAGCCCCCGTGATCTCCCGTATCACATGGGCTCCAAGGAGTTAGAATTTAAAAAAAAAAAAAAAAATGATTAAAAAAGTGCTAGATTTAAGTTATTGCAGGCTGCAGGACACAGAGGTATGTGATGGGTTTGGAGCAGCCTGGTCTCGTGCAAGGTGTCCCTGCGAGGGGTTGCAGCTGGATGAACTTTAAGGTTCCATCCGACCCAAACCACTCCACAATTCTGCGATATTGCACCTCTTTTACATCACCTGGTACCGGAAAAACACACCCCAAAAGTGTCCCCCACCACAGGACAGAGTTGGGCATCTTTTCCCCGGAGCAGCTTTGGAAGAGCCCCAGCTGGGCTGCTGGAAATGACTGCATTGATCCCAGATTTTACTGTTTCCATGATGAGTGCCAGATCAAACAACAGGACCCGTGACAGGAGGGCTCTGCTGGGAAACCGAGACACACGAGGAGGTTCTGACAAGCAGCCTAAGGAGCGTGATTGCTAAATCCCAGTTCAGGAAGATATGGGGCAAGGGAAGGAAGAAGAAGGGTAGGTTTCTGTAAAAGAAGAGGAAAAGCCAAAAGTCTGAGGCTCACAGAATAATTTTATTTAGTGATACATTCAGCTATGGACCTTTGTCCTCTGACACCTGGCTGCTCACCACCCTGCCCCAAACACCCACTTCAGGGAGATGGCAAGGGAAAAAAAAAAAAAAAAAAAAAAGAAGGAAAACAGAGGAGGAAAAAAAAAAAGAACCCAAAACCTGACTAGAAGGGCAAAAAAAATTTTTTTTGAGGAAATCACAAGTCTTTTTCCCTCAAAATATGTAGAAAATTCAATCTTATCCCTGTTCAAGATGGTTTTCAAATATGATTTTCACTGTAAAAGAGGGAAAATGTACTGTCTGATCTATCTTTTATTAATTTTTCCCTGAGAATGTCAGCCCATTCTCCTAAGGGGAGATTATTCCCATTATCAACAAATTTAACTGTTTTTGTTCAAATCTAAGAGCGTTACTGAATTTGCACTTCCTTTGACTGATCACGGAGCTCTCCCTATTATTTAATTTATTTACATTCATGTATGCAATTATATTTCGTGATCTGATTATGTGGTTTATATCTTTGTAGGGATGAGCATGCAGAATGTTGCATTTCTTTTTTATTATATGAGTTGCCAAGTTCTTTTTGGATGGAAATGAGAGTTCAGCACCACTGTGGTGAGAACAGCATTAATTTCATCAGTTAACCAGAGCTACCAAAATAGTGCTGCCTGCAAAATCAAGGAGCATATTCTGCACCTGAATATAAATTTCATTAATTAATTTCACTGATAAAGTTAATATGCAAAGGAGATATTATTATCTATAGTAAAAAATTAATAGGTAGTTTCTGATTGTCACGTCCTTAAGATATTAAAACCCAGCAGATCTTATCCTTTCGAATTTATTTTTTATTCATAGATACTGAGAGAAAAACATATTTTCTGCTCTTCCAACTCCCAATCATGTTTTCAGTTCTGAGTGAATTTGTCATTGACCTGAACCAGATGAATACATTGAAATGGAGAGGAAAAAGCCAGCCCAACTCTGCCTTTGCTGAAATCGCTGTAACCAAGTTGGTCAGTGCAAAAACTCCGACTCCAGGTGCTGGATCCTGCCAGCTCGGTCATCTGAACCACCTCAACATGACCTCAGAAAGCGACATCTGCCTAAAACTATTTCGCGTTTAATCTGAATTATTTATCAGAGTTATTCTTTTCCTTGTGCTCCTTCCCATGGCAGCCCCTGCACTGACCCAGACTGGTGAAATGCCAACCTCAGCACCTGGCAGTGCCCCAGGCCAGGCTGGACGGGGCTTGGAGCAGCCTGGGACAGTGGAAAGTGTCCCTGCCCACAGCAGGGGTGATCCTTCAGGTCCCTTCTAATCCAAACCATTCTGTGACACTGTGACATCAGAAGAACGCTAAATAAACCCTCCCCGTCACGTAGTTTGGGAGAAAAATCTCTCCTCTAGATAAAGGTTCTTTCATAATACTTGGGGGCTGCATCTGGCCAGCATGAGCAGATCTTTGCTTCTGGTAGCTGTTTTCCAGGCTAATTTTTTAAAAAGAAAGCCAAGTTTAAAATTATTTATTGCAGATTTCTGGTATCATCATTAACGTGAATATAGCTAATGGCTCAATTGTATTTGTTCATTTCTGTATTTATTTATGTATTTATTATTTTGAGCCATTCCAGTTACTTGGTCATGGCCTTTTACAGCCATCAAAAGCAGAGCATTTGCAAAATCCTCGTGTGCAATACGCTGAACAGGTTGTTCCAGGACACAGTTTTTTGGTAGAAGTGCTGCTCTTTGTATTTTCCCTGTGCTCTGTCACTCCTCAGGGCTGAGCTGCTGAAGGATCCTGACAAATCCCTGGATGGGGATATGCATCTCTGGAAAGGGTCTGAGGCGGGCAAGGCTTGGACCTCTGTAAAACTTTATTTCAGATGTTAGTACTGGTTTAGAGCTTTGAAAGGTCTCTGAGTAGCTTTCCAATTAAAAAAAAAAAATGTCTTGCTAAGTGCTGATATCCTTGGGCCCCTGCTGCTCAGGCTTTAACAGCTCCAGGGATTTGATAAGATTTGTTAAGATTTGTGATGTCCATGGGTTTGGCTTCACCCCTCGGTGCCTCAGAGCCTCTGGCTGGTCCCTACCCACTGCTTGGCCTCCGTAAGTTTTTTCAGGCTGTGCTTAAGGGATTAAATAAGTGAGGAAATAGTTGAGGAGGAATCTTAAAAGTCATTGCAGAGATGCTTGGGATGCTATTCATGACCTGCTCTGAGACACATAAACCAAAAAAGTGAAGAAGCACCATGGACTGAACTGATCTGCTCAAATAGACTTGTGAAATTGTTATTGGAGGTTATATTATTTATTATTATTATTATTATTATTATTATTATTATTACTTATATTTTTTACTTTTACTTTTATTATAATTTATACTCATTGCTCTTTCTTTTATGTCTGTGGACACAAGAGCCTGGACCTAGATCTGTCCAAAAGAGGAAAAGGGTCACTGGCACAGAGCACCCAGAGCAGCTGTGGCTGCCCCTGGATCCCTGGCAGTGCCCAAGGCCAGGTTGGACACTGGGGCTGGAGCAGCCTGGGACAGTGGGAGGTGTCCCTGCCATGGCAGGGGTGGGATGGGTGGGATTTGAGCTCCCTTCCAACCCAAACAATTCCAGAGACACCCCCAGAACTTGTTCCCACTACAGAACTCCACGGCACAAGGAAGGAGATCATTAAATACAACTTTATTTGGTTTCATTGTACAATTTTTTTTCACATCTTCCTCCTTTCTTCTCTCCATCTTCCCCTTGGTATTTCCATCCCATGTTTCCTCATAGATACAGGGCAACTCTTGACTGGCTGTGTTACCCACACCAATTCCAGCCTCAGTTTCTTTTTTTTTTTTCTCCTTTTTTTTTTTTTTTTTTTTTTTTTTTTTTTCATTTGATGTTTCTATTTTAGATTTTACACAGTAGGAAATCTGTGATTTTTGTCTGGTTGAAGCAAAGCAGCTTTCAGACCATTTCCTTGCATCCTCACCACCCCTGTTCGGTCTGGAGGTACTTGCTGTCTTTTGCTACAGTCATTTCTCAAACAGCTTCACTTATTTAAAGATAAATGTAAACAAAGAGTCACGTAACCAAAATCCTCTAAAAGCTTTGTGGGCACCAAAAACGTACAATTTTGTGACTAATTAGCTGCACCCTTTAATTCATCTTGTCCTTTCAGTAATTGCACGAAGCCAACAAAGAGAAAACAAAGCCATTAAATGCAACTGTTGCTTTATTTAAATGTTTAAGAAATAAAATATTTAAGAAATAAAATAGAGCCACAACTGTATCACCTCTGTCACTGTCATATTCCAGCTGGCCAAAGTGCTTCAGTGAGTCACCAGCTGAAGCAGGGTGCCAGACCAGGAGGTCTCAGCTCCTCCAGCAGTTAATTTTGACCTGAGCACTTAGAAATTTTATTTGATATTTTATCTAACAAAGGATTTTAGCATTGCATATGAGAAAGGGAAATGGCTTGTGTTTTGTTATTTGATTTCTGCAATTTTAAGTTTTAGGACAGTGCATTTAATTATAACTTTAGTATTTTATGGAGTATCTGGGTAAAGGTAGAGTTCTGAAGAATACCACCAGCTTTTTAAAACTTTTTATGACTTTTGGGACTTCAGGAACGTTCCCTCTTTGTATGCTTCAGTTTAGAGGTTGTCTGCATGCCCTGACTCCAGACCGGGTGCTTTCTCTTCCTTTGCCTGTAAAACTTAGGGCAATACATCGAACAACGCCAAGTGGCCAGGGCGGGCAGGGAAGAAAAAAAAAAAAAAAAATCAATTTGTAATCTGATTTGAAGGTTTTGATTTCCTCTGATGAGCTCCAATTTCATTAAAAGCAACCTTATTCGCACATAAAGGAGCTCCTTGAAGGGTAAAGCAGGGAATTGTCTCAGAGAGTATAAAGAACCCGCGCTCCTTTGTGCGGTTTGTTCGGGGCATTAATTGTGGGGCGCGGTGTCGGCTGGCGGGCGCGCGGTTATCGGCCCCGCCATCGGCGCGAGGGGCCAGGCGCGGCACAAGGGCTCACATTCAAAAATCACTCCGGGCCCTATCGACACCTCAGTTATCAACAGCCCTTATTATCTGCTTAGCGGCGGATCGCAGCCCGCCGGTGACATAATAAGCTACAAATCACCGGCGGGGGCCTTTCTGCATTCTCCTAATTGTGTGTATTCTCTGGGAAAAAAAAAAAGAAAAAATTATCGCCGGGCCTCTTGTCTTGATGAGAAATTGACATTTTCTGGCGGAGCCTGGCGAGGACTATGTGGGGAGATAAGACTTATAGTTGTTTTAAAGGAGTGCAGCCATTCTTTCAGAGGCCTCTTTATTGCTCTAGTTGACCCACTTGATGAGTATGGATTTCATGAGGTCTTTTTCAGCATTTGAACTATAAAAGGTTCAGAATGACACCACCCCTTATAGACAAAAGATAACCTTGCCCTTTGAATATATTGATTCTTTATTAACTAGGCTGTTTAATGCAATGAAATGAGGCATTAGATTGAAGCCTATTTCAAGTGCTTTGAATAATCTTTAAAAGCTTGAAAGACTTTTAAAAGCTGCTCTGCGATAATTGGCATGTACTTTTAGAGACTCTTATTCCTTCGTTTTGATTAAGGAATTTTTATCATCTTCCTGCGTCTAAACTCGCTGTGGGCTGACACAACATATTTCCTCAGCAGGGCTCTTCCCCAGATGTGTCGTAGGTGGCGGATTGCTCTAGGAATTGTCATATGTGGGTTTTCTCCTTTTGTGTTTTCCTTGTGTTGAAAGTTAGAGGAACCATTTAGATGCTCATTATTCAAACCTTTGAAATCAAACTAAAAGGAAAAGAGCCAGTAGGCATCGTGCAGACTTTCATCCCTAAAAACCAGTTATTTTTTAGTGGGATGCATCTGATTATGCCGCCGTTTAAACATGATACACAGACACATGCCCAGAACAGTTTTCAATGCATAATAATAATAATCATAATAATAATAATCCAAAGTGTTCTGCAGTTTTAACACCTGTTTTCATCACATCAGTTTTCATCTGACATGAAAACTATGGAAATACTGGAGAAGAAAGGAAGCGTGGTTAAAAATCCCGCTTTTCCTGTGGGTTGTGACTGCAGTGAGTTTTTTCCTTCTCCCCTCTCCATCCCTGAACCACGGGCGGCCAAGGTGGGGCTGGGACACACAGCGTGTCCTTTGGCACTGGATCCACGTGCACCACTCCATCCATTTACTTTGGAGCTCCGAGTTTCTCAGTGCCCTCTCAAAGTTGTCAGCAGCCCTCTGATTAATGACCGGATCAAACTCCATAACAAACTCCCTGTTTTACCACCACGGGCGCTCACATTCCTCTGCCAGACCCATATTCCTGTGGAAATGCCCTTTTTTTTTGGTGGTGTTGGTCACGCACAAGGACACAGGAGCACATTTGGCGTCTGGGGAACTCAGACCTGTTCATCAGGCAAAGCCGTGTGACCCTCTCCAGCTCAGAGGCTGCGTGTGCCCACATCGTTATAAATATATTTTTGTACCCATTATATGTGCATCGTGCATATTATGGCCCAGAGGATGGAATATTTGTGCTCAGTATTATAATTAGCAAAAGAATTTGCTTCCTTCTCAGCAGTTACGAGACGAGCACGTCGACCTTCGGTGTCAAGCCACCACATGGAAAATTTGGGTTGTGCTTTGTTTAAAATAACTTTTCCTGTTTACAGATTTTTACAATATGATATTAAAATAGTAAAAAAAAAAAAAAATCTATTGTTACCTTTGCTTTACAGAAAGCCTGTCTGAAGCTCACAGTTTTGGTTAAATAAGAAAAAGATATTCTGCTGTTATATTCACAAAAAGTGAGCAGTTTGGGACAAATACTTCACCAAGGCTGTGCAACAAGTGATTGCCACTGCAGAGCAGAGATCTCCTTCTTCATCCTCCTCCCAGTGAACTGGGAAGACCACGTAAAGGATTTGGGCTTTTTCATAACAAAGGAATAAAAATTCTGATATTTAGAAATGAAACCCCCAGTGTTGCGTTTTTTCGTTTTGTGTTTAGTCACTTTTTTTAATAATCAAACCAGATAAAATTACTAAAAATGAAATTCACAGACAAGAAATACTTTAATTAAATATTGTGTAAAATGAACATTTTTTTATACAGTTAAATATATGAAAAAATGTACAGATAAAACAATCTTATTGTAGGGTCTTTAACAGTAAAATCTACCATTTAGTGAAGCTTTCCGTCTGGAGACAATGAAGCGATGAGTGCATTGACTAATTAATCTAAAACACAAACAGACTGCATTTATGAAGGAACTTGCAGACTTTCTTAACACGTACACGTGACCTCTTCTTTTATTTATTTTTTTTTAAAAGAGCAAAACCTTACTTAGACAAAATATAACGGAGGCAATTCAGTTCCAAAGTGACTTCTCAGGCTTTCCCACCTAGCCAAGCCTTGGCTGTGCTCACAGACCTGTGCTACGCTGAACCGTTCTTCTAAACCCTTTCAGAAAAGCTTGACTAAAATGTGCATTTTTTTTTTTTTTTTGCCCAGAAAGAAAAAGAAAAAGAAAAAAAAAATTTAAAAAATAATAATAACTAAAAAAAAAACCAAAAATCCCTCCTTTTTTGGTTAAAAGGTGAATTCTGCTGCAGTTTGCAACGTGTTTCGCAGTGCTGCGCTGGCAAAGGATTTAGTGCAAAGTAAAAATAAAAACAACTCCACGTTTCCCTGGCTGGATTTGGCACTGAGAGCCATGGAATACGACGGAGGTCATTCCAGTTTAAAAAGTACGGTTGGCTACGGGTTGATTACAAAAATTCCGTAAAAAAAACCCCAAGAAACCTAAATAAACAACTCCCAGACGTTAAAAATTCAGTGTGATCCTGATTCCCCGTGAAACCTTTCCTGGTTTTGAGCAGTGCAGGGTTTGGGAGAATGCAGAGTGCAGCAGAAAATCCACACATAAAGGAGTGGCAGAATTGTACACCAGGATTGTGCTTTTTTTCCCCCTTATTTTTTTTTTACACCAGAAATCATCCAAATGAAGTTGTGATTAACAATTGTGGTGTAAGCCCGTGATAAAACAGCACAAAAGTTCTTCAAAGAAGTTCACTTTTAAGGCATCAGAGAAGTTCATGTGGCAAACATTTTAATTAAAACATCAGAAGTGAATTTATTTTTAAACCTTAGGCCTCTGAATTTTTCCAGTAAACACAGTTCAGCTATGTGGCAAAGTCATGGGTGGCAGCTAAAATGACTTTTTACAATCTTAAAAAAAAAAAAAAAAATTAAAAATAAAATTTTAAAAATAAAGAAAACAAACAAACAGAAAAAAAAAAAAAAAAAAAAAAGGAAATAAAAAAATGCAACCACAAAATAGATTCATCTTTTCTGTGGCTGTATCACATGCACATATTCTACTAGTATTCATTACAGCCATGTGGCACAATTTTGATTTGACTATACAACAAACAACTTTTTCCTTCAAAATTATTTGTTCTGATAACTTAAAAATAATATAAAAATAAACAATGAATTTTAATTTTTGAAAAAAAAGTTTAAAAAGGAAAGGATGGAAAGGCTAAACAATAGCAACCTTATGAAGTACAAATGAAATGCACAGACACCGATTTATTTAAAAGAAAAACATGAAGGCAACAATTCTTGGCTTAATGCTATTTTCAGCATCACGATACCAGGCCAGGACAAAAACCAATACATACAAGAACATTAAAAAAAAAAAAAAAAAAAAAAAAAAAAAAAAAAAAAAAAAAAAAAAAGATAAAGAAAAAGGAAAAAAAAGGAAAAAAAAGGAAAAAAAAGAAAAAAAAAAGAAATGAAAAGCAATATACAAAATTTCAAAGATAAATACAATATTTATAGTTGATATGTTACAAAATAAATTCCCTTAGTGACTGCAAGTATTTATGTGAAAGAAAGGGTTGCAATGGATAAGACTATTTTATTCCTTATAGCCGTCATAAGGAATAAAATCTGCTTTTTTTTTTTTTTTTTGTCTAAATATTTAAGTGGATCTGAAAAAAATTCAAGACAAGTGTATAAATATTTAGCTACAACTTTGGCAAAATCACAAAAGTCTACAATTTTATAACCACATACAAAACACATTAGGGAAGAAGGATCTAGAAGTCAAAAGGACAATTTTCTGGTACAAGAAACATAGACTTCACAGTAGCCTAAAATGCAATAGTATACAGTGCTAGCAAAAGTTGAAAAAATGTTGCAGATCACACTTGCTTAACAGGAAGCTCTAGCAGTGGAAGTATATTTTTTTCTTTTTTTTTTTAACCAACAGACAGTAGCAATTTCTTTTTTTTTTTTTTCTCTGTCAGTGTGCTTGTTGAAGGCAAGAGAATTCAATATCAAAGTTACAATTTCTAACTACAATAAGTTACAAAGTTCCATTTCATTAAGATGAAGTTAAGCAACGATAAACCCCGCCCCCCCCCACCTGCCCCCGCGCCCCGGTTTTTTGTGTGTTTTTTTTTTTTTCTGATCATATATTCATCTTTTTTTTTTCTTTTTTTCTTTTTTTTTTTTTTTCCAGTTTGATGGCTCATAACCTCCTTGGCCCCTTTTTTTTTTTTTTTTTTTCCCCACCACAAAAAAATATTTCACATTATAGAGATACACAACCATTGTGAATCTAGTTATGAGTACAGAAAAATGTTCGGAGGCATTTTTCATCAGTGTTTCATGATAATCAAAATGGTGCATCCACAAAGTTTCTCCCAACACATAGCAAGTACTAGACATAGCCAAGACGTAATCAGAAACTTTATACAAAATAGGCGTCGCTTTTTCCTTATTCTCCAGGACTGAGAAATGTGAAAATATGAGAAAAATTCAGTCAATAAAATGGAATTGTTCATGAAGAAGTAGGTTGTTTGCATGTAGATTCTTAATAGTTTAAATAAAATCTTTAAACAAAGTCTTTTTTTTTCCTTTTTTTTTTTTTTTGTGGGGTGATTTTTTGTTTTGTTTTTGTTTTGTTTTCCTGTAGCATTTCGATTTTGTTGCTGATTCTGCGCGAAGATACTGCTCCCATCAGCATGTCTTAATATACTAAACTTGTCCCCTAAGCCCATCCTCTGCAGCTTGGCGCTACGGTAGGTAAACAAAAGTGACTTTACATTGGCGGGACTACAAGCCCGGACATGGCTAAAAGAAAAAAAGAGAAGAAAAGGAACTGTTATTGGCACGCTGGGCTCAGAGCCACCACGGGATGGGGCGGGAGGATCAGAGCCCGGCTCCTCCACGGCATCCCCAGAGCAAGGACCACGGACATTTCTCCCAGCAAGACGCACCCCAAACTGCCTCTGCTTGAGAGAGGAGCTCTGCGGGCAGGACACCCCGAGTTCCCCCGGCTCAGCTTCTCTCCTGGCTCCCGACAATTCCTCTGGCTGCGCCCCCATCCCTTGGGGATATCCCCACCAATCACCACTTGGTGCCCTGGCCAGAAAACCTCCTTTTCCACTAATCCAGTCCATCGTAAAACAGGACTGAGCAAACCAAGATGTCTCCAAGACCAAAACCAAGAACTCTAAGCCTTCTCCCAACCCTAGAGCTCAAACACCCTACAAAAACATGATATTAATACCTCTAATCTGTCATATCGTGGGGTTTTTTTAACAGATAAAGACTGAGATGCCAACAACCACTGCTTTCTTCCTAGTTAACTCTTTGGTAGAAGCATAATTTAGGCAGTCTTTAATTTTAGTGTTGTTTAATTTTTGCCATGATGATATTTCTCCTTAATTTATGTACAACAGATATTAATAAATTTGTTCGTGTAGCGATGTGAACTTCAATTTCCCAGTTCATTAATTTCAACAATATTAATTCATTTCAGATTCGCTGTTGCAGCTTTACGGTTTGGAAGAGCTGAGTCTGTACACATTTCACAGGTAACACAACCACCACCAGCGTTGCTCCAACAGCTGCACCCAGAGCCTGGAGCAGCCCCTGGTCCTGACAGAGCCCTTTGTGGATTTGGATGGAGTTAAACCTCTCTAAAACATAGCTCAGCTGATGTACTTGAAAAAGGATAAAGTCTTCCAACTCTGCCATTTTTCTCCCCAATTAATCGTGTCAGACGTGTCAAAATTGAAACCGAAGTTATAATTTTGCAGCATTCATAATAATGAATGTTCTAAACCTAACCAGCAACTGAAGTGACAAAATTTAACTGGAGAACAGTGGGTATATTGGCAGAGAGCCTTTCTACCCAAAACATTCAGTTTATTTATCATGTTTTCAGAGAAGCAGAAAATCATTTAGGTTGGAAAAGGTCACCAAGATTACCAAGTCCAAGTTGTGCCTGGTCCCCACCTTGTCCCCAGCCCAGAGCTCTGAGTGCCACCTCCAGGAATTCCTGGGACACCTCCAGGGATGGGCACTCCAAACCTCCCTGGGCAGCCCCTGCCAAGGCCTGAGCACCCTCAAAACACCCTTAAAAAACACTTCACTAAATCGCCCCTGTTCCACCCTTCATCAGGCAACCTCGCCCTGTGTTTGGACCTGCCAAACCCCTGCTCTCAGTCTGGTTTCTCCTGTGGGATGCAGCCAGCAGCAAATCTGTCACCGTGCCGGTCTGGTTATCTGGGGTGCACCTGACCTGGGCAGTGCAGGAGATCAGTTTAAGGAACAGCTGTCATGGGATCACAGAATCGTTAAGATTGGAAGAGACCTTTAAGGTCAAGTCCAACATCAACCAGCACTGTCGTGGTTCACCACCAAAACATGTCTGCAAGTGCCTCTTGCTGCAATTCAACCATCAGCTGTTCCACCCCTGGAAGTGTCCAAGGCCAAGCTGGACAGGGTTTGGAGCAACCTGGGATAGTGGAAGATGCCCCTGCCCGTGGCAGAGAGTGGGACAGGATGGGCTTTTAAGGTCTCTTCCAACCCAAACCATGCTGTGATTCTGCTGTGTGAAAATTTAGAGCATCTGCTGCCATATTTTTCTGGGGGAAAGAAAAAATATCTCAGTTCTTTAATTTAACTGTTTTTGTTGAGCTCTCTTTGTGGCACAGTCTGAGGGGGGATGCAAGTTTGGTGCTCCAGATGTGTATTTCACAATTTATCTTAGTAGCAATCTTTGACAATTGTGAATTTCTGCACTGAGCTTCCTGCTGTGCAAATTGATACCAAACGCCTTCTTAAAGAAAAATGAGCTGGTGAGTTTTTTAATAATAATTTTAATACTTTCATCTGGAGGAAGGCCAGAAAATTAAGCAGGATGCAATTTTAAAAGAATATACAGATCCTTTTGCTGTGCATTATAGTCCCATAACCAGAGAGCAATATCTTTCACAATCTATAGAAAGTAAATTACGATTGAAAACCAAATTTTGAACACATATTGTGCTTCCAACTTTGCAGCGTGCCAGCAGTCTCTCACTAAAACATTTCTTTTCTGCCTTTAATGTTCATTGTTTTAAACAGGAAAAGACTCTCTGCCCTAAGGAGCACACACGGTAGGATCCTGCTCTTAAAAAATCCGTGTGAGTACTTGACTTTCTGGTCATAGACTGCGGAGGTCACGCAGAGTCAACAAGATTGTGGCTTTTTGGACATGGCCCAAAAGCCCTTTTTTGTAGGTTTACTCACAGGAGTGAGTCAGGCCCTGGGGGCAGCAGGGAGAGAGAGGTGTCTCCTCCAGGAGCTGCAGTTTCTGAGTGCTGGCCCTCCTCAGGCCATGCAGCTGGCATGGGTGCAGCAAGGGGGAGGAGTAAACAGCAGCCCTGGCTGGCACTGTCCCCCAGCCTGACCCCTCTGAGATCTCCCCAGACTGTCTTTTCTACTCCGTCTTCATTGCTGAATCATGAAATCCCAGAATGGTTGGGGTTGGAGGGACCTTAAGGGACCATTTTGTTCCACCCCCCCGCCACGAGAAGGGACAGCTTCCACTAGAAGGTGTCTCAGATCTCTTCACAAAAAAAGCGTCACCTACAGATGTCTCCATGCTCACTCTTGGGCAGTAGGTCCTACAGCACAGAGAGGGTTTGGGGGTTGTGCTTACAGGCAGCAAGATCTCGCTTCTGTTGTGGTGGGCTTGGGTGGTCCTGATGCTCAGGGCTGCATGAGCACAAGCCAGAAGTTAGAGCAGCTCAACTTCTGGTCAATTCTTTGTTAGGAGACAAAACAATCCCCCTGAGGTCCAGCTGGAGCTGCTTAGTTCCGCTGCTCTCACCAACTTAGATGTACCACAGTCGGCATTCTTCCCACACAGAGACACCCTACAGTGGTTTACCCACCAGGGAGGGGTCAATTAACCCCCAGATCCCTGCAAGAGGACCACCCTTGTCTGAATTCTTATCCATTCTTATCCAAACCCCTCACCATAAACTGCAGGATTTGCCTCCTATGCAACACCAGTGATCGTGAGCTCTCACTGCCCTCTCGGCTTGACTGAATGTGACCATTCCTAACGGTGACATCTCCTCAGCTCAGCTCCTTCACATCCCACCCTAAAATGAGACTCTGTACCTGAAGATCGCAAAAAAGAAAAAAAATTCAGCTGCAGTTGGACTGCAGCTCTCGAGTTCCATATTTTAACTTAATGTAGAAAATGTGCTGATCAGAAAACTCTCTGGAGGTGATTGTACAGAGTCCAGAAAGCAACTAATTAAACTTTAAAATAGTTCCCTGTCAACAAATGGCTGAGAAAATAGGAAGGAAGAAGCAGAAACTCCCTAATGAACTCCATGCATCAAATGCAGTGTAGATAAGTACCAGCACAGGAGTGTTGGTGGCTTTCCTTGACAATGTCTCATGAAGGAAGGAGCTGACAAACCCACCCCTGTCCTGCCCCTCAGCCCTGGCTGCAGCTCAGGCCAAGGCAGTGGCTGAGATCTCTGAGGATGAATGGGTGAAGCACTGTCAATCTGAGAGCTTTCGTGGGTTCAGTCAAAATTGACTCAAAGTTTTGGAAAAAGGGATGGTTTCTCTGCTGGGATGGTGAAGGAACTCACAGAGGACTCCTAAGGAGGTGAGGTGGTGCTGAGGCCCTGGCACAGGGAAAGCTGTGACTGCCCCATCCCTGGAAGAGTCCAAGGCCAGGTTGGACTGGGAGAGTGCAAGTTGTCCCTGCCCAAAGTGGGAACTAGGTGGTCTTTAAGTTCCCTTCTAACCCAAATCATTCCAGGATTCTGGGATTCCATCTCAGTTCCCTAACTCGCACAATATTGAGCATCACCTTGTGGTGCTGTCTGCTTTGCATAAGTTATGCTTTTTCTTTTTTTTTTTCTTTTTTTTTCCTTCTTTTTTTTTTCCTTTTTCTTTTTTTCTTTTTTTTTTTTTTTTTTTTTTTTTTTTTTTGTCACAACCCTGGAAGTCTCTGCTCTAATTACCAGGCCAGAAGGACATTCTTGTTTGTTTCTCTGGGTCATTCTGCTCAACACGAAATGATTCGAGTTCAGCTGAGAGAGGAAAATTGACAATTTTCATTTATTTATTTATTTATTTATTTATTTTTCTATGCATTATCTATTTATTTTTGACACTTGATTTTTCAGTTCAGCTGCTGATCCAAAACCCAAAAGGATGACACCGAGTCTGCTGCTGGGATTGGAGCATACAAAAATCAGGGGCTGAAGGCGTTGTTAGGTTTTCACTGGACTCTCTGGGCATGAAAAACCTTAGTGCAAAGTGAGCTTGGGCTCAGTTTAAGAGCCGAATTCATGACCTATTTAGCTAATCAGTATTGGCTGATTCCAAGCCATCTTCTGAGCTTTATACAAAAAGCGTTTCGTACCTGAGGATGGAGATGTGCAATTACTGGGGGCTTGGGGAGGTGCTCAGGGACACTGGGTGCTCAGTGCAGGCATTCGGCCCTCCCAGTTCTCCTTAAAACCCCACTTTGAGGCAATCTAGACATTTTAAGTACCTAGAACCTTGAGTATATGACAGGAAGCCCCTTATTCACATACTGAAATGGCAAAATTTTGGACCATTTTAATTTAGTTCTTTAAATAATTGTGTTTTTCAGAGCAAATCAAAATCAATTAGTTGATCTTCCTGCCTCAGATCTAAGCTATATGTTACCACATTTATATTATTTTTATTAGTTTTTTCTATTATTGTATGTTTATTATTTTTATTTATTATCTTATTTTTCCTTTTTTTCCCATTATTTTATTTCAGTATTTACTTTTCATACCAGTGTCTTCTTGCAAAAAGAGGAAAGTAGGCCACTAGATTATTTTATGAATGGATTATCTTCTCTAAGAATATGGGTATAGTTTTCTACTTACAGTAGTAACACTGTGAAGCTTCCACAAAAGAAATACACAAAAAACTGTCAATTTAATTATCCTTTCCTTCAGTATTCATGCTACAATGAGTTTGTGTACCTGGATTCTCAGCTCTTTGTCGACCTGAGTGCATAACAAAGTCTCAGATGGGTTTTTTGGGCCAAGAAGTTAAGAGTGATCTACAGGAAGATTAATTTTGAGATCTTGGGGTGGATTTGGGGTGGACAGGCAGCTCTGTGGGGTTGGGATGATGTCTCCCCAAAGTGCCTTCAGCACCCCAGAAAATGCAGGTGTCCAGAATTCGTCTGGCAAATTAAAATCTCCCTCATCTGTTTGCCTGCGAGTGCTGGTTGGATTATGGGTGTCATGTTGATACAAAGAATAAATAATCCTCTGCTGCTGCTGCTGCTGCTGCTGCTGCTTCTTAGCCGAGGAAGTCAAGAGGAGCGACGACCTCTGGGATGAGAGTGTCCTTAACCCTTCCTGGTCTCAATGGGACCTGAAGTGCCTCAATTTACTGCACTGTGCACTGAGATTCCACCAGAGGCAAACAAACCTTCCCAATGATTCGAATGCACCTACAGTCTCACCTTCTGCTTGCCAAAATACCCCCTAAAAGTGGCAAAATAGGCCATGAGCCTTCCTTTGTAGGGTGACTTTTTTGTTTGGGGTTTTGTTCTCACATTGTGTCCTAATTCCTCCTGCCCCACACCCTGCAGGTGACCACAGACATTCTGTCACTGATTTATCAGCTGTTCCTTGCATTACCCACATGAAATCACATGGATAAAAAACAAAAAAAGGCAGGATATTAAAATTGCCTGCCCTAATTAAAATATTTAGTTCATTCAGGGATGTAACCACAGTAAGAGCTGGGACCACCAGAGCATGCAAACCACTGCACACAGGGCTGCCTAGTCCAGGGAAGCTTAGTCCACTGAGTAAAGGCTTAACCTGACTTTTATTAACTTGACATATTTAAAATCACTACTGCACCCTATACAAAGTGAGGAAATCACACTGTGTCATGCCAGAACACTGCTGGGTTTAAACATCCACAGAAATGTGTTCAGAAAATGTATAAACACCAGGAGTACACAAACCCTCCAAGAGGCATTCAGGGATACAGTCTTCCCCTAAAATTTAAGGCACAGACTCCTAAGGGAAAATGCCAGAACTGGTGTTTGCTCTAATGCAACCATCAAAAATGAACTAAAAACCTGAAAACCTCAGCAGACCATTCACGCTACCTTATTTCTCCTCCTGCTTTTGCATCACTACGAGAGCACTGAAAAAAACAGCCAGGCACCTTTCTCCCCGAGATAAAAAAGAAAGCACCAAAAAAAAAAAAAAAAAAAAAAAGGAAGCAGCAGAGAGAAAATTGAGAGAGATTGGGCTCACCTTGAAGTCCATTTCCATTTGCACTGGTGCAAGATGGTGGAGGAGAGGCTTGGGGCCTGACAACAGGAGCGAAGGCGCTCTTTTGTTTCACTGCAGAGATGACATTGGCAGGTGAGAATGAGAAAATGCCGTGTGTACTGCTACAGTTTGAAGGGAGGGTGACCGAAGAGGCTGCCATGGTAGGGCTTGACGGCACTACTGCAATAAAGCAAAAATAATCAGGACTCAGATTGAGGTTTTCACGGCAAACACGGAAAAAGAGAGTGATAGGGCCTTGCCTCTTAAAATATATATAGATATATATATATATAAAAAAAATATATATAAAAAAATAAAAATGAAATGCCTTGGCTTGGCCACTCTCTGGATAACAGGCAAACTCTTTTGTGTTGGACTTTTGTTACGAATTGTGCAGTCCAATTTTTATTTTGTTGTTTTGTTTTGTTTTGTTTTCTTTCGTTTGTTCTTTTTTTTTTTCTTTTTTTTTTTTTTTTTCTCTATCTGAGATTGTATTCTGGCACAAACAGATCAATTTATTATTTTCATTTTTACGTCCAGCCTCCAGAGTCACCCCTCCTTTTATCCAGTAGCTGACAATAGAGGAAAATCAAAACAATGCAAGGAGTTGATTTTGTAGTAAATATGAATCTATATGATGATGTGTTACCAAAAATAGACACTTACTGCCGTAAGGAGAGTTAGCTGAGGAGCCATTAAGAAATCCAGGGGAACCTGGTACACCTAGATTGGGCATGCCGGCATTGCCATATCCATTCATGCTATTGCTGACTGTGTTGTAATTGGACTGCTGAGGAGTACTGCTGGGAACATATCCTCGCGGGGAAACACTGCTTGTGTTGCGACTGTAACCTACTGTGTTAGAAACCCCCCCACCCCAAAAAAATAATGTTATTTTATAAGATAGACTTAGGGCTGGGGGGTTTCCTCATGCAGCATATATTACACAGTTTTAATTGATTGCACAGCTTTGCTCTGAGTTGTCTCTCACTGCCCTATCAACTCTTGCAGCTTGAGATAACCTTATCACGCCAACCCTACTTAAATCATCCGCGAGCACTCTATGTTTTCTCTCCTCTTAGCACAGACAGCCAACAAAAGCTCTCTTCGATCCAGCTGTGTCAGGTGCCTTCACGTTTGTCTTTAGGAGCAATTATCAACAGGCTCGAGTCCCGCTTTGTACCAACACTCTGCGTGAACTTTCAGCCTCCCCACACCTTCAAATGCCAGAGCTGACAAGAAAAACTTTTTTGTTGCGGTGATTTACTTTAAAAGGCTGTTTTGGGGTCTTCATTTTGTGATTGATATTTTTATGCTAACAACAAGCTTTCGTAAGGTGTAGCCATCAGTGGAAACTAATTCAAGAGCGAGTACAGAATTTTATAAGGCTTATTAGCTTGGAAATGCATTAAAAGACAATCTTTTTAGAAGAGGAAACATAGCGGAATCAGGATTTTAAACAACAATTTGTTCCTATCTGAGCAATCAATTTAATAATTACATTGCAAGCAAAAGAAAATATGCGTTTGAACATATCTAATAATCCTGTTTCCCTCCTTTCATTAGTATCAAAATTAATTTTAAATGCAATATGCTACATGCATTTTCAATTACAACAGGTAAATTAAATCAACTATTACTTTTATTAGTAACATATATGTCACACATGCCTACAAACAAAGTATTTTAAAATCACAGACATCAAATTAGATTTATCTGTGTAAATATTCCAAAGCCAGGTGGAGGTACCGAGACATAATTATTTTATGAAACAACCATACACGCTGTATATTTACTGCGAATAACA
>JBBAXF010000009.1:1360316-1370316 GCA_037837765.1 Delichon dasypus | reverse complement strand
AGAGGGGAAAAAACATTAGGGAGAGCACTCCCTGGCCTGTTCCAGCCACCCACCAGAGCAACCAGTGCCTCCCTTCTCCAGGAGAGATCGAAGGAGCACAGGGTGAGGGGAGGGAGAAAAGGGTGAGGGGCCAGCAAGTTATCAGAAACATGTTATAAGAGACAGCATGCATCTTCCCCAGATGTGTAGCAAATTAAGGTTTAAATACACTCTGTGACTAAAAATCTGTCCCCTGATTTTCAAGAGCCTGATGCCAGCACTTGTGGGGTCTCAGCAGGGCTGGTGCACCCTCACTGCACGAGAGATGCCAGGACACTGCTGAGAAACATCTGATGGGAAGAGGGCAGTGGTCCTCCACCCTCAGATAATGCTGAGGGATTCTCAGCCCAGCCCCTCCAGGCTGTCCCAGCACAGGAACTGGGCTCTTGGCACACCTTTTGGTGGTGGCACTCAGTGACAAGTGAAGCACTAATACCTCATGACCCTCAATTCCTCAAGGGCACCCGCACTTCCACTTCGACTGAGGACGATTGTGTTCCAGGCTCTGATGTTTGCCAAAAAAGTCATTACCATCATAATAGCTGCAGATTTACTTTAAATGAATGAATGAATGGATGAGATGGAGAAGGAGCAGGAGCAGGAGAGGGAGAGAGCAGGGGAGAATGAATGAAAAACACTCTGCATGCATGCTTCACAACCCTCTAAAAATGAGTGAAGCAGGCAGTACACAGGGAACAAGACCTCATGCACCCTCTGCTTGTGTGTGCTCTCCTGTACCTCATCCAGGGCCACTGGGTGAGCACCTGGATAGGAGGATGGCATGTCTGGTCCCAGAGAGCCACATGATGGCTGGATTTATGGGAGGGGACATGGACATGGACATGGACATGGACATGGACCCCAGTGTCCTCTGTTGTACAGACACCACTCTACTGCTGCTGTGGGCATGCAGAGCCAGTGATACTGGATATATTTAAATATTTAAAGACTTAAAATGTGAAGTCTGAAGTAGGGAATGGGAAGCACTTGGACTAAACCCAGTTGGTGTGCTGGTCCATGGAGTTGTATCAGACCACACATTGCCATGTGAGAACAGTTTGCAGGCTCAAATAGCCACAAATTTGCCATCATTTAAAGCTACAGAATGAGCACACCATGAGAAATTGGGGATCACATCAGTGAAAAGCAGCCCCGAGGAGAAGGACTTGGAGGTGTTGGTTGATAAGGAATTCTAGGAGACACAGTAATGTGCTCAGAAGGAATTTTTTTACAGGGAGGGTGGAGAGGTCCTGGCACAGGGTGCCCAGAGCAGCTGTGGCTGCCCCTGGATCCCAAGGCCAGGTTGGACATTGGGGCTGGAGCAGCCTGGGACAGTGGGAGGTGTCCCTGCCATGGCAGGGGTGGCACTGGGTGGGATTTGGTGTCCCCTCCAACCCAAACCATTCCTGTTTTTAGCAAGGAACATTGCAAGGGAGGGAGTTGGCACTATTTCAGTGAAGGAGAAGGAAATCTGTGTGATATCAAATCATAAATGCTCTCATCATGCCAAGGAAGTCCCACAGCCCAACACATACGGAACTGCAACAAAACATGGCATTTTATGAAAACAACATATGACTAAAATAGCAAAATATTGTGCTCCAGAAATAAGGCACATTCCTGGTTTAGCAAAGTGTGTTACCACGTGCTACTACATCAAAGCAGCCAAATGTACATTTCAACTGCTCAATACTCCAAGGTACTTTACTAATTAAGATATATTTTACTGGAACAAACTGAGCTTTTCTATTTTTTTCCATTTGGGGTATTATTTGGGAGTTTATTCCTTTGCTAGGCCACACAGCTGGATAAATATCTCCTCCTTACAGATGTGGATCCATCCCCACCCGCTTGCTTCCACACACACATTTTAGAGAATCATGCCAGAATTCTGCTACAAGAGCCTGAGAGCACAGAAATTCTTCCTGAAATTCTCCTGGCCACAGAGCTGGATTACACAATCCTTGTGCAATACAAGTATTTCAGGTCCTCTGAATATGAGAGCAATGAAATGTAGGAATTTCAGGTACTCTCTAAATGATGCTTGATAGCGGCGAATGGCAAATGTGATCATTTTACTGTCGGCAGTGGCTGAGCTCTGCAGAGGTATTTATCCATCTCAGAACCATATGAAATCTGTGATGCCTCAGCAAACATCTGTAAGAGCTGGAATTCTGCACAACTTCTCCCCGTTTATATTCGGTAGCGATCACCCAGCGTAAGAATATAATACTGTAATATTTTAATATAATATTTAGACAAATAGGACTTATAATCAGATCCTTAAGATCATCTAACAGAGCTCCTACAACTGTATTCCTCTGTTGTATAATAATTTAAACAAAAATAGATCTTACTCAAAGTTGTGAAATCTCTGTATTACTTGTGGATATTGGAAAAATACCTCAAATAACTCACAGAATGCATAGAGTCTATAAAAAGCTTTATTAAATGCTTAAGCATGGTAGATGTTGCCACTTTAAAAAAAAGAAAGCAAGCCTGGGTTATTATTTTAATCATTCAGAATTCTGTTAAACTATCTGTTTAGGTTGCAATGGAAATTTAAAAATATTTATGCATGCTAAAATATACAGATATAAAACAATATTCAAAATGAAAATGCTTTTGTATGCTTAAGTTATTTATCTTAGGGGAAACTGCAGGTGCTGAAGGTTTGAATTAGGTACCTAACAAAATTCAGAGTTTTCTGAGGAGCCATAATGTACATCCAAATTTAACAAGTTCTCAAGATTCTGCCAAAAAAAAAAAAAAAATCCTTTTACTTCCATCCTTAACAATTTTACATGTTGGGAATTTTGCAATTAAAAATTTAAACTATCCAGTCCTAGATTGCAACTTTCAAGCTTCTAAAATACGGGGATAGTAAAGGGAATTCATCAAGCATGGGTTGCTGGGACAGCTGCCTGCATCCCTGCATCTCCTGCTCCAGTGGCACATCCCCAGCCAGTGGACATCCCTGGAGAGGACCATGGAATATTCCAGCTGGGATCAGCACCAGCTGACCCTCAACCAGCTCCAGAAGAGAACCCCAGCTCTGCCAGGGAGCTCTTCCATCCACTCCAATTTCCATGGCTTCAATGGGAGTTGATTCAAGAATCAATGGTCACCCACAGGAATTTATGTGCATCTTGTGAGTCTTAGAAATAGTTGTAAAGCAGAAATAATAGTGAACATCCAGCAGATTTTTGAAATGCTTTTTGACATTTTTCCTTAGAAAATTGCATTCACTGCTGTTGGGATTTTTTTTTTTTTCCAAATGCAGATGAGGCCTCAGGCCTCATCCAGTGCCTTTAAATCAATTTTCATGAAAATCACCTGGCTAAAAAAAAGTATCTGTAACACACAGATTTCTGACATGAAAACACTTCCAAGCTTTTTAATTGCAGCAGTAGCACCGGAATACGCAACAGAATGAGTTTCAAAATACAGTAATATCATTATTCTCCTTAACCACGAGCTTCTGGATATTTTCCTAATTTCCATGTTGTGTTTCACTCAACACAAAGGCCACAAAGTCCACATGTTTCTTTTCATATCCACAGCACTTTCCTGAGAATACAAATTAATTTAATGGGAATGCTGGTGTCATGGATAGCAGCAACCAGCCAAACCCAGGAATTCACCTGGATATCTTCCAGTGCAACCCAGATTTGTCTGTTTGCTCTCTTGCTCTCATAATATGAGAACCAGAAGTACATTTTTAGTGAAAGATTTTATTTCCTGTCCTTCCACCAATTTTCCTTGATTTGAAACTTGGGGAAGTTTTCAGCCCAAGTGGCACAATCAAGCTATAGTAATAAAAAATAGCAGAAAAGCTAAAGTTATGGACGGAAAAATAGAATTAGACAGTTTAATAATCAGGAAACTGATTTTACTATTTAACTCCAGACTGCATGTAACAAAAAAGAGAAAAGCCTTTTTTACCCTTTCTCAGAGAAAACAAGGCAAAGGTTTTATTCAGCACTCAGATTTTCTTGATTATTACATGAAGCCAAGATGACCCTTTTGTCCTTTTTTTCTTTTTCTTTTTTTTTTTTTAAGATGAATTGCCATGGCTTCGCTGCTACATTTTGTCAGTTTGGGAGCAGCAGAGTCAATACCTTCACCTTGACACGGAAACTTCGTGATTTATCATGGTGCTGTGACTCAGTGCTACCACGACCTGGCGAGGTGCAGCCACTCATGGCACCGAGAGCAGACTTTGGTCACAGCTACTTGGAAAAAAATAAAGCACTCTCTGATGATAGACAAATGTGTCTTGTTAGCAACAGCCAAAAAGCGCTTGACTTGTACTAATAACAAAAAGGCCATGTTGGTCACCATGGGTCTAAAGACGAAGCACCCTGTCACTGCCTTGGTTGGGAAATTAGCAAATAATGTTCCTTTTCCTTGATAAATGGGTGACAGTTCTCTCTCACCAATCATTTTTTAACATTTTGATGCATGTCTATGATCCCGCTGGAGGAACAGAAAAGTTTACTGGCCCTCAATTTTCCGATGATGAATGGAACACTCTAAATGTGCGATTTCTGTATGAGGTATAGTTCATTTTAAGCAATTCTAGTAAATGGGTGTCACTGATTAGGACAAATAGTCTACTTGTGCAATAGCACAAATGGTATGTCTCATTCTTCTGGCCTCCTTTGAGACAGAAAAGAAAGGGGACAGCAATGACCCTGATAAACCTGGAATTGCTACTGTTTAAAAAAGAGCTATTATATAATATACATTATCCAACACACTATTGACTTGATGCTACTAAATCATGTCTGTATGTTTAGCATTGGCCTATTAATTAAAAATGTATGTCATGCTCAAAAACCTTCTTTATATGGAAAGACACTTCACCAGAATCCCTTGCCCTCTGACTTATTGCTTTCAGAAAAATACATTTTACTCCAGGCCTATAAAGCAGTTTTACACATTAGCAGAGACTTTCTGGGTCTGACTCCTGAACACTAAACTTTGACTGACTTATACAGACCCAGCTTGAGGAAAGGGCAAGAATATTTGTTCTATCTTGATTTTTTTTTCAGCTTGCTAACAACTGATACTGACACAAGGTCTGATCAATAAATAACCAATACTGTAATAACAGTGACTGTAAGTTGCTTCAGGACAACAGCACTTAACAGGAAAAAAAAAAAAAAAAAGAAATAAATGCAATATATATGAATTAGAAATGCTGAGGATTTCATTAAAATGAATGTAACTGTGCCTTCTTTTTTTTTTTTTTTTAAGGCTTTCCAATAAAACCCTGGATCCGTTCTATATATTTTTAGCATTCCTCTTGCAAAGTCACCAGATTTCATCCTTCAGAGCAATAATTGAATACGTACAAGAAATAATCAGGTGATTTAAATTTAACTAAGGCCTTCGCGTGGAGTTTAGCATAGTAAAAATAGTATGATTTGTGGGAGGCAATTAACAATCATTTGCTCTGTGGATACAAGTAATTTGTTTAAAGAGCACTGACCTATGAGACAGCCAGTTTGTGTTGGCTGTGATGGAAGGGAGCTATTGACTCTAAACAGTGTAACAGCGCCATTGACAGAACCGCATTTGAATGCGCACAAAACATCTCCCAAGTACTTGAGGAGCACCAGCTCATTCTGAGGGGGGACACGGGGAGGGGGCCAGCCCAGGAAAGCAGCCAAGGCGAGGTCTCCGTGCTGAGGGGAGAGCCAGCCAAGCCCAAAGAACCTGGATAATGTGGCGAGTGCAGCGGGGTTCCCCCCGTTGGTGCCGTGCCAGCCCTCGCGCGCCACAAACGCTCCATCGGGAGGGACCCTGAACCACGAGCAACGGGCTCAGGAGCTCCAAACTCAACGTGAGCCTTTGTGCAAAAGGATGGTTCTCGTGTTCACATCCAGAAAATGCACTGCAGGCCTGGAATGGGTCCATGGGTTCGACATCGGCGCGTTCTGCTGGGGACGCGGCGGCGGTCGGACGCCACGGTCCCCTGCAAGGGAGCTGCTGCCTCCTGACAATTTGGGGCATTGCCTCAAAGCCAAAGAAGCTGTCAAAACAGGGGCGTGCAACAAAAACCTCAGGGTGGAAGCAGCCAGCATGAAAAGTTTCCAAGGGCCGCGAATCATTCTTTGAAACTGTTTTGGTATTCTCTGGATCGGGCTATGCACCCTTTATTTGCTTGGGAAACTACACAAAACACAGAGAAAACAGGAAGGCAGTGTCACAAACACACTGTAAACACAATCCTGCTGCTCAGCTGAGAGCAAACCAACAGAATCTGCAGGGCTTAAAATATGTGTGTAAAGGTGCAATTTTATCTGTAACATAATTTCATTTCGAAGCATACAAATCACAATTTGCAATAATCAAATAAGGCTGCAGTGCTTATATTCTAATTAAAAAATAATTTCTGATATTTAATTTAGAAACCTGGAAGACTGTACCAGCAAAATTATGGCTACAACCTGCACCGACCACTCGATTTACCCACAGACAGCAAATTTTTCAGGTAGCACTTTAAAAATTAGTATTAAACAAGCAAACCCTGCGCCGCTCGATATGTATTAAAACAAGTATTGTACCCAGTTATTAATTTGCACTATTCACTTTTAAATGCAGCAAATACCTCATTAATTTAATTTTAGGTGCCCACCAGTTTATATTGCATTTTACAGTCTAGAAGGCAATTTACTATTAACTGGCAATTACATACAGAATGATTGTTAATTCTGCTCCTAAGTGCTAGCTGCTTGAAAATTGTTATCTCTCTCTAATTTTTGACCTTCTTACAACAGGGGTGAGGTACACTGGGAATACAAAGGACTAGTAGAGAAGAGCCGGACATGTCATTTGTGACTCATTCTTTTAATTCACCGTGCTAATCAACTGAGCTGCCACAATCTCCCAAGGTAATTGTATCTTTATAATAGTTGAAAGCAGCGGGCAAAAAGGCATGGATAGATGGGGAAAGGCCTTGCCTTTGCCTGCTGGGAGCTGGCGTGCTCCTGCTTCTGCACCGGGCTAATGGGGGCTTTGGAGAAAAATCTGGAACTTTCGCATCTCCCTGCCCTGATGGTTTAATGTCTCAACTTCTGCGCTCACAAAGGCTTTGTGCACCACACTACACCCTTGTTTCATTATTCCGCAGCCTTGTTGCCCTATGGTCTACCTCCTGCTGGGAAGGTTAAATGTTAGAGTGCCAAGCCAGGCTGCAAGCATGGTGGGACACTGATGGGAAACAGATGCCCTGGGGACCCGGCCCCTCCCTCCGCCGGGCTACAGCGTTTTCATTTTCTGAAATACAGCGAGGCTTGGCTTCCCTCTCAATGGCAGCTGTAATTTCCAAAGACTATCTCAGCCACCCTATCACTCCTGGATAAAGCAAAGCAGAAGTTTCTCGGTCAGGCAGGCTCTGGCTTTCTCTCTTTATTTTCTTATTGCTGGGATATCGGCTTTTGTTTCCCTCCAAAGGTGTTTTAAATATCTATTCCTGTTAAAGTGTTGCTAGTTTCATAACTTTATTACAATTTTATTCCAGTGGGAGAAGTTCATGACATTCTCATGATCCTTTTGAGCATCTTTATTTAGCAATAAAGACAAAAGACCTTTCCAAGGAGGAAAAAATGAATGGTTTGTTCTTCTAGTTCCACACACATGTGCACTTACACGTTAGAAATAACCTCAAAACAGCAAAATTAGCCAAATTTGCAAAATCCCCACCTCAGAAATCAGTTAAAGACATTACTCTGAAGCAAGTTAGAATTCCAGGCTCTGCCCTGAGAGCCAGACCGTCATCTGGTTCAAATCTGCGGCGCTTCCCTGTGCGCCGTGGAACTGCACCAGCTCCCAACAGCTCAAATATCTGGAACTTGGGCTGAGGCTTTTAATTCATTCATTTTTTCATTTTGTTGGACACTTCTTTTAGCTTGTCATACTCGCAGGATACTCCGCCGTAGCTTTGCAGAAACTCTACATATACATATCTATGTGTCTATGTGTGTATCTATGTGTCTATATATATACATATATAAAATATTGATCATAAGAGCATATTTAAGTCCACAACAGTGACAGCCCCACCTGTGCTCACCACCTTTGCAGCAAAACAACTTTGGCTTTGGGGATGAATCATCTGCCTCAAAAGCACCACAGTCACCACCATCCTATTTGGAAGCTCTGGTGAAACCCAACCCTAAAGATCAATAAATGTAAATATTCTCTCCTTCACCAGCCAGAAGTGAGGCACCCAGGTTTGGATGTCAGCGTTTTTGCTCAGGTTTTGATTTCTTTGGGGACAGAGAGAATATAGGAATCTCAAGTGCTACCATCACTTAAAAGTTCATTTCAACAATAGACCTTAGGCAGACACAAAAACATATCCAGGATGCATTAACGGTTTCAAAAGTCCTCCCTTAAAACTACCCAGAAACACACTTTTCCCATTAGATCTAAATTAATAGCTAGAAACAGTTGCAGTCTAGTGGGAAAATATTCATCAAAATGCACATCATCTGCACATCATCTGCAATCTGCATTATCTACCCAATAAGCAGCGAGGACTCTTCCCGAATCCCTGCAGTCTGCCGAGTAAACAGTTAAAGGCTCTTTGTTTTCAAAAGAGAGATTGATTCATCAGATCAAATTTATTACCTAGAATCCTCGTCCAAAAGTACAGTAAATTAAATCGCTATTTCTCCCTTTTCCCTCCCCGCACCCCAGTTAAATTCATTGGTAAATGCCAGAAAAACTCTAATACACATTTCAGATAAAAAGCCAGCAATACTTCATCCCAAAATAAGAATTTTCATATTAAAACCACTGCAAAACCACAAAGTTCCAACTTTTTCTTGAGCTGTTGTAAATTAAAATCAAATGTATTTAAAAGAATTGGCATAAATAAATCATTCCCAGGCTTATGAGTTTGTATCCCAAGTTTCAGGTCTGAGGGAGTATTTAGAGACAGATCATGAATAAGGTTGGATAAAGTCGTTTGGATCCAACAACAGCTCCTTGAACCGATGCCTAAAACTTCAACTGAACCTTCAGGGAAGTTCAAGAAGTTTGGATAGATGGCCTGAAAAATATTTTGCATCACTGAGCACTCCTTAACTCCTTTTTCTGGCTGGAGGAGAGTAGGAAATACCATTGTTAATCTATTTCTGGCCAATATGAAAACAGGAAGTAACAGACATCTTGTGAGGGAGCTGGATCCCATGGGACATGGAGACATTTTTGGGACCCAGGAGGCTGGATGAGCACCAGAGCTCCTGGGTGCCCATATGAACAGGTCTTTTGGGGTCCAGCTACCACCAGTTACATTTCCTGCAAGACGCATCCTATTTTTAACAGCATTTTTCATTCCTGAGTATAACTAAGAGATGGGAGTCCTCATCCCAAAAGGAGTATGGAAACCACAGACTTACCAGTGTAGACGAATCGGCCGGGAGCACCTTTGCAGAACTGTTTGGATTTGTAGGAGAGAGTTACTTCAACAACTCCTGGAATGTGCCGTGGTGGTGTTTGAACTCTGATGGCGTGGGGTGTAATCAGCTACAAAAATCGCACAGAAAACATACCTTAAATCAAGATGGCACTGATAAGGCTGATGCCAGCCAGTTTACATAATCACAAAAACGACTTTCAATGGCGCTCCTTGTCTCCAAACTCTCCCTCCGTGCTGTCACGTTGGAAGACATGGGTCCTACAAGGTTTTTTTAGAAAAAGCTCTGTAAACGATCCTTGGTTTTCGTTTGCAGGAAAGGCCACAGGGCATCATTCATATGAAAATTGCCTCCATATGTCTCCTTAAGGCTACTCCTGGTAATTTTAACACTAATTGTCCAATTGTACTGGGAGACCTCCTGCAGCAAGTCTTCCACTAGAGGGCCATGAAGTGCCTCGAGTACATTCCCGGCCGGGCAGTCGATTGTCACACGCGAATTCATGGTTAAAAAGGCACCGTGAAACA
>JBBAXF010000009.1:1347816-1355316 GCA_037837765.1 Delichon dasypus | reverse complement strand
GCATATGAAAGAGATAAACAATACGTCATAGACCATAATGACTCTGGTGCTCAGGGCGACCTTTAATTATTATATTTTTGGTCTCTTATACCTTAGTTATTAATGCAGAAAAACAAATTACGGTTGTGTGTGTGTGTGTGTGTATGTGTGCGCGGGCCAGGCAGATTTGTAAATGGCTTTCCATTTTTTGATGTCTAGATCGCGTTTCCTTCCGATAGTTGGGGCTCGCCTCATTCACTCCCTGTTGGTAAATACTGTTTGAAACGTAAAGCTACAGTGATTGTGTTAGCAGCTCAGTATTGCTATCACTTTAATTAATTTTATTAGTGTAAAAAGCCATGATCCTGTCAATGTGTTAGCAGCAACTCACAAGAGGAGTCCTGTGGAAAGTGGCCCAGCATGCCAGGTCATAGCGGGTTTGAGAATCTAACTCTTCCAGAACTCAAGGTGCATTAAAATGAAATGTATTTAAATGTGTGTTTAAATTTTGGGCAACAATAAAGTCTTCAGGGAGTTGGACTGGATGACCCTTCTAACTGAAAATATCCTATCCTATCCTATCCTATCCTATCCTATCCTATCCTATCCTATCCTATCCTATCCTATCCTATCCTATCCTATCCTGTCCTGTCCTGTCCTGTCCTGTCCTATTCTGTCCTGTCCTGTCCTAATTTCATTAAATAGACATTCCCTGAGAGCTGGTTTGCATCCCTACACTGGTATGTTTTACAGTTCAAACAAAGTGATATTTAAATCCAAATTACTATTTTGGGCTTTGCAGGAGAACAAATACATGTGTGCACGTGTGCAGGCGCAGCTGCAATTGTGTGTGAGTGATTCTGGGGCTGATGGGCTCCAAAAAGATAGGATTTCACAATTCTGGATTTCCAGAGACACTTTCCATTCTCCTCTTCATCTCAGCCTATCTTCTTTTAGCAGTTCAGGCAAGAAGTCAATCACATTGCGTCAGGCTGAAGAAAAACATTTTATGCTGTTTTTCTCATCCAAACCCCCTCCTGCCGTAATCTGCAGTAAGGCCCAGGCACAGGAAATTGACCTCACAGTAAATTCTTTACGGATTCGGTCATGTTTTTACCATCCACTTAAACTTGCATACATAACCTGAGACTGTACCTCTGGATCAAGGAATATGACAAGCCAAAATAAAATCAAGTCAAATTAAAGAGCAAGAAAAAGCTGCAAGCAAAACAAGACTGGGAAAAAAAAAAAAAAAAAAAGAGAGAGAGAGAAGAAATAAAATAGGAAAATATGAAAAATTGGTTGTGACTGCAAAACTGTAAGTATTAAATAAAGAAAGAAGTCAGAAGCAAATTCAGAAGCGTCTGTGTTCTTGTTGACAGGGGCTGAGAAATACTAATGGACTTTTTTTTAATGGGTGCTTTGATGGATGAGAGAAGAAAGGACGTAAAAGTAAAAGTAGTGGTGTCTCAACATAAAGTATGGTGAAATTAAAAAAAAGGAAATTAAAAAAAAAATTAAAATAAAAAAAAAAGCATTGCAAATAAAAAAAAAAGGACATGTAAATGTGTGCCTACCATTTTCCAGATAAGAAGGGGCCGTACCTTCTGAGGGGTCAAGGCGGCGAGCCCGCCTCCCGTGTTTGGAATTGTTGTGTACAAACATGTTGTCTGAGACAGCCAGCACGTGGCCATCCACATTGACTGTTGTTGATACAACAACCTGGAAGAGAAAACAAAACCCCACATTTCAGAAATCCTGCCGATTTTCCCCGAATCAGGTCTCGTAAGACAAAACAGCATCCTGTTACTTTTCTGTTTCTATTTAAACCGAGTGAATGACATCTCTGAATACATCTTTGTTTACGTGGCGATCACTGGTGATTTTTAACTCACAATTGTTTCTCTTAAGAACCTGCTACACTAATTAGAGTTTAATCTCCTATTATGCTAACAAATGAATTCAATTCAGGGAAATATTCTTCTAGCCATTAGTTTCAGAAACACCCCTCTAGCCACTCATTTTAAAAGCTGCTGTTTTGATTGATCTGTTGATATATTGATTAGATAGTTTATCTAATTAAAATTTGTTCACTTGAGACTCTCTTCAAATGAAGGGTTGTGAGGATTCTAAATAAAAAAAGCTTAATAAATCAGGAACCGTCGTAACTCCCCATTTTTTTTCTTCAGTAAATGATCTCCAGGTCAGTTTTACAATTACATTTAATGTCTGATAATGAACTTTTTTGCATCTGAAAAGGCCAAGTTGAATATGAATAGTGAAAGTGTTTTCAATCCATGAAAAGTATCCCTTCTCAAGTTCATTTGGATGGTGATTGACCCTGGTATGTCAATGGAATTTCCTCCTTTATTTTTGAGTGAAAGGCTCCTATTCTTGTGTCCAGGTTCAGAGTCCGGCCATAGAAGAGATGATGGATAGGGCCTCCTTTGGCTTCCAGCTGCTTCTCAGTTGAAAATGGCAAAGGAGCACATGCAAAACGCACAACCTTCCCGACGCAAACACCTCCACAACGGAGCGCGGGGACTCCTTCCGGAAGCGACGGCGCGGGAGCGCAAGCCGTGGAGGAAACCGCGAGCTGAGCCGGGGTTCGTGTGGAGCACGGCCTCGTGGGTGGATCACTGCTGTCCCAGACTGACATTTACATCTTATTTAAATACTCCAGCATGGGCCCTTTGCTGTGGTTCCGGGTTTTCTGAAGGAAGCGGCCACTGCAGCGTTTCCTTCGGGGTGAGTAGAGTCCGTAAAGCCAGGCCTGGCTAAGACCTTATTAACCCAGCTGGTGAGGGCGGCCAAAGGCAGGACAAATTTTAGCGCCCTCCTTCCACTTATTCAAATTTTGGTTGTAACAAAGATGACTGCAGGGTTGTCCCACCAGCTTCTAAACCCAAATACTTAACAAACACCAGTGGAAGGGGAGCAGAGAGCCTCCTTCACACAGGGCTGGTCCAAGGCATCAGAAGAAAATTCTTGTCTGCTTCTATGTTTTGGATCACCTCTGATCCTGTTTCTTATTCACAAGCCATAATTAGCTCTCAGCTATCACAGCACCTTTTCTGTGTATCCTGCCTCCTTGGAGACAGCCATCTGCGGTACCCTTTAGAACAGCCCAAGGGCAGCTCTCTGCCAGGCTGTTCTGCTTCCCCAGTTCTCTCCTCCCAGAAGTGGACACTTTCCCTCTTGTCAACATCCACTTCGGAGAGTGCTGAGGTTGCACGCTCAGCTCGGCCACAGAGCTGCTGCCAGGCCACTGGGCTATCCTCTTTCACTCTTAATGAGATTCCCAGACTTTCAGAAATATTGCAAAGCATGCAAGCGTGATTTCCAGCCAGGATTTCTGGGTTTGGTTCCTAGAACACGGTGTATTAAAGAGACAGAGCAAGGTGTATATGAAAATGACAACTATTTTTGTTCTGTCATGTCTATATAGGTCAGCCACCAAGGGAAAATACTGTAGTTCAGCAAAAGAAAGTAGACGTGCTATGCTTTGTTATATCACCTCACTCCTGCAGTGCACCTCCACAAAGGTGCTGAGGCAGGGAAACCAGGTAAAAATACTGTTCAAGATCTGACATCCTGTTAAGTCCAGTTAAACCTTCTGAGAGGCAGGGAGATTAGCTAAAGAGACCCAGGAAAGTCTTTCTAGTGCCTACTGGCTCCATTGTCGACCACAAGATCACTCGTGACTGATGCTTCATTTAGTCATCAGTGAGACAAAGAGGACATTTCCACTCATTC
This sequence comes from Delichon dasypus, assembly GCA_037837765.1. Classification (NCBI taxonomy): domain Eukaryota; kingdom Metazoa; phylum Chordata; class Aves; order Passeriformes; family Hirundinidae; genus Delichon; species Delichon dasypus. Next base: position 1,351,581 of record JBBAXF010000009.1, on the reverse strand, counting down.
CAGGTTTGACCTTCTGTTCTGTTCAGATGGATCAATATCACTGATGCCACGTGAAGCTGAGATGCATGAAAAATGGAAGCCTGGCTCGATGGTTTTGAAGGAAATTTTTTTTTTCCACCTACAGATCTTTTCTGTTGGCTGGCTCAGGGGTGCTGGCTTCCCCGGTTGGTTGGCTGTGCATGAAAACAGATGTCACATGTTTTGCTATCAAGTTTAACCACAAGTAATTCTTCTCCAAACTGAGAAAGTCCTGAACATCTCAATACTACTTTATTGCTGGAATCAGATATGAATCATTGTGAAATATTTTGAAATAAAAGTCAGTTATTTCCTAACGAGCCTTTCGAATGACCCCAGACACAGAGGAAATCATTTGTCCATCCCGTCAGCTGCCTCTCTGCAGTGCTATGATTCATCACGGGATATCTCAAAAAGCTGTAAGGAGAAAGTGAAGTATTAAACATTTTCTAACACAGTTGAAACAAAAATCTGTGGGTTGGACCACCACTGCTGGATCTACAAGATGTGAACCAGAGAAGCATGAGTTCCAAACTTCCCTGTGCTCCATAGTCGTGTTCTTAAAGGAAGATAGAACTACAACATAAAACCTCTGAAGGTCTGAGCAAACAGTACACTACAACACAAGGTGATAGCAGGAAGGAAAATTGGGGAAATAATTCCTAAGGAAAGATCCATTTGCTCCAACATTGAACCATTGCAACCCACTGCAGAACTCCAGAACCAGCACTTAAACTAACGGGGGAAATGCAAAATACTGACAGCATTTTTTTTTTTTTAAGCACTGGAACAACACTGAGTGGAAGCACAGACTGGGTTTTTTCATAAGTTCAAGACGAAGATGCGATCAAGTTTTTATACATCATTTATGCATTTAGAGGGATCTGTACCTGGAATCTTCGCATGTCTCGTGGGTTGCCTGCATTCTTCAAACAGTTCTGATTGCACTTGAGGAAAAACTTTAGAAAGAATCTATAAAAATACAAAATTGAAATCTATTAGATTCATCAAAATGTAAATCCAATTTTTAAAAAGTTTAATAAAATTTAATCATAAATAGTTATACCCAAAAGAATACTGGTGGTGAAATATTACTTTCCTATTCGTTAATGAACTTATTTTAAAGCATAAGATCTCCGTCATAAACAGAACATTATTGCCAAGGAAAGGCAAATTTATATTTTTAATTTTTCAACAACTACAAAAGTATTGACTCCAGGCCATATCCTTAGCTCGGTGTGGGAAAGTTGATTTCAATGACTCATTGACTTCAAAGGCAATGACTTACACCAGATGAGAACTTGTCTCTATTTTTTTAATACTTTTCATTTTTTTCACAACTTATATTAGCAGTAATGACCTCTACATCGAAAAATTCCAAAGGTAATGATCAATCTTCTGAGAAACACTTGGCTTTGCCTCTGGTTTGGAAAGTCTCGGTATTCAAAGGGACTCGATCCAACTCCTGCTGACTCCAGGGAGATCCAGGCAGGATCTGCCCACGGGCAAGGCCCCGGCTCCCTCATTGTTTTTGAAAGGGAAGGAACATGGCAAATTAGGCCCTGTCTTACGACCTCTTCAACCTTTGCCAGCCTTTAGCTGTGAGGAGTCGCTCTACCCAGGGATCGAAATCCAGCTTATTTCTGCTGAGCGACAACCAGCAATTATTTAGGAGTAACCCTTATCATCCAGGCATCTCCCCATAAACCGTTTTTGCAGCAACGCTGCCTCAGGGGAGCACAGCGAGCACTTTGAGGGAAGGGGAAAGCTTGGGAAGATGGAAACTCCTTTCTGCCACCCTCCTGCGCCGCAGGAACGAGCTGATCTGGGAAGTCTCCGCCCTGCAGGACTGTGGGATCCTCAAGAGGACATTCGCAGCCTGACATCATCTTTCTTACTTATGCACTCATGCTTTATCTTTCATAATAAATCCATGTTTTAATTAGGTTTTCTGGCTAATGACTGACCACTGATGACAAGAAAAGCTCAGGATTTTCTCCTCACCCAGAGTTCCTCAGGTGCTCCAGTCCAGTAGCTCGAGCTGCCCAACTTTGTACATGCTGGACAGCGAGGTCAGCCAGAGCTTTCACATCCAGAATATGAACAACTTTGATTTATTCACTCATGTCAGTCTTCATCTGTGACTGGGACTATTCCTGCTGCCCACACCTCACAGGAGTTTCCATGTGCCAAGAGCATTCCTGGCAGGAGGCAAGACAGGGACAACTTTCCTCCTTTAGCACCCAACAAGGCCCAGCCATGGCCAGCAGAAAGAATAACAGTGGCTGCACCACATCTCGCTCGCACCTGGGAAGCTTCAGGGGTCATACAGGAGCATTATTGGGAGCATCCCCAAATCATAAAACTGGTGCTTTTAATCCCAGCTCCACCTTCTCCATTAAATCTTGATGTTACCACAGGACACGAATGCTGAAGGAGCAATCTCTCATATCAGAGAGGCAAGCAGGGAAACAACCAGGTGTACTGAAACTGCATAAATAAATCGATGCTGTCAGTTCAGCTGAATGCACATTTTCTTATAAGTTCCTGTCCCAAAACCTGCAAAGGGGTTTCAGCTGTCTAGCTGAAAAAAGATCTGGATTTCTGTGGTGCATGACATGATCTCCTAGCTCGGACACTCACGTTTTCTGGATGCTGTTGCAGCGATATTGTGAGCAACTCCATGAAACTGCCACTGTGGTAGCCACCAATTCCCCCTAATTTAATCTGCCATGTTTTCAAGGGGTTTTATTTGTGATTTGGGTTAGTTTTTTAGTTTAGTTGGTTGGGGTTTTGGTGGTTTGTTTTGGAGTGTTTTTTTGTTATTTGAGATACTTACTCTCTCCAAATCAATTGATTATAGGCAAGGTTCCCTGCCCATTGCAGGGGGATTGGAGCTGGATGACCTTTGAGGTCCCTTCCAAACCAAACCACTCCACAGTTCTATTAATCTAAAGGTAACATCCTTTCTGTCAGGCCTCTATTTGGTTTTGCACAGCTCCCACCACCCACACTGTGAGCCCGTGCACAGCCCAGCTGATCCCAGCTCCACACAGAACCCCCAGTGCTGGGGAGCCAGGAGCTGGGACCAGGCTCCAGCTTTACGGCTCCTTAGTGCCACATCCAGGCTGAAGAGCAGTATCTTATCTTTTTCTCTTTTTTATTTCTTTTTTTTTTTTTTTTTTTCTTTTTTTTCTGATCTCAAATGGGTGTTGTGAGGCTTATTGAGCTAATGTTTGTAAATTGCTCGGAAATTCTCCAATGAATTGTGCACTAGGAATGCTAAGTATTGCTCCTCGTGGATTGTTTTTAGCGTGAAGCATTCATGATGAATTGTTTCTATACAGAGAGCTCGCATCCTGTCAAAGAAAAAGGGCCATTAAGCACCCTTTCACTAAACATCAACTGGAACTGGTATTTGTTCAATTATTTGGTGAAAAGGAGCCACTCTTGGTGAAATTAGACACCATCAAGTTTATTAGGATGGCTCTGAGCACCGGGCTAAATATTGATGCCAGGCTGGAGTGAACACAAGCAGCACTCCCATTTCAGCTCCACTGCATTCCTTGGTGCTGAGATATTTCATTTCACTCTGTGCTTTCAGAGTTCACAGGTGGCATCACGACAAGATTTTCAGAAGGAGATGACATCGGTTAGAAACCACATTCCCAGTCAGGATGTTCCTCCGTGCCAGGAGGAGAAGACTGACTTGGTGGTTGCTCTCAGCTGACCACCTGGGATTGTGGG
>JBBAXF010000009.1:1335316-1337816 GCA_037837765.1 Delichon dasypus | reverse complement strand
GTCTTGCTACAGCACAACTTCCAGACAGAGCGAGAGACAAATCAGCCTGGACACCGGCGAGTCACGTTGGTGTCCTCAAAGCCCACCCTGGGCTCCCACCCTGGAGCGGCGTCACAGCCCCGGGTTTGGTCACAACTCCCACGCGTCAATCCACAATGCGCAGCTGAGCCGGGTCTGGGCCGGTTTGAGGCACTGTTTTCACGTTGGGGTTTAATTGGGCTTGGTGAGCTCCGAGGAGTTTTCCAAGCCCGAAGAGTGGATGGAGCAGAGCAGAGGAGGCGGCTGAGCGGCAGCTCCTCGGCCGGCCGCCAGAGGGAGCACGAGGGGGCCGGAGCAGCCCCCAGGGAATGAGCGGGTATTGATACCCTGGTATGGATGGTACTCTGGTATTGACAACTGGTATTGATACCCTGGTATTGATACCCTGGTATTGATATCCCCTGGGGAGATACCCCCCTTGGTACCGGAACTGGGTATTGATACCCTGGTATGGATGGTACCCTGGTATTGACAACCGGTATCGATACCTGGTATTGATATCCCAGTATTGATAACCCCTGGAGACTAACACCCTCTGGTACCGGAACTGGGTATTGGCACCCTGGTATGGATGGTACCCTGGTATTGACAACCGGTATTGATACCTGGTATTGATACCCTGGTATTGATATCCCCTGGGGAATAACACCCCCTGGTACCAGAACTGGGAATTGATACCCTGGTATGGATGGTACCCTGGTATTGACAACTGGTATCGATACCTGGTATTGATACCCTGGTATTGATATCCCAGTATTGATAACCCCTGGAGACTAACACCCTCTGGTACCGGAACTGGGTATTGATACCCTGGTGTGGATGGTACCCTGGTATTGACAACCGGTATTGATACCTGGTATTGATACCCTGGTATTGATATCCCAGTATTGATAACCCCTGGAGACTAACACCCTCTGGTACCAAAACTGGGTATTGATACCCTGGTATGGATGGTACCCTGGTATTGACAACCGGTATCGATACCTGGTATTGATACCCTGGTATTGATATCCCAGTATTGATAACCCCTGGAGACTAACACCCTCTGGTACCGGAACTGGGTATTGGCACCCTGGTATGGATGGTACCCTGGTATTGACAACCGGTATTGATACCTGGTATTGATACCCCGGTATTGATATCCCCTGGGGAGATACCCCCCTTGGTACTGGAACTGGGAATTGATACCCTGGTATGGATGGTACCCTGGTATTGACACCCTGGTATTGATATCCCAGTATTGATAACCCCTGGGGAGATACCCCCCTTGGTACTGGAACTGGGAATTGATACCCTGGTATGGATGGTACCCTGGTATTGACAACTGGTATCGATACCTGGTATTGATACCCTGGTATTGATATCCCAGTATTGATAACCCCTGGAGACTAACACCCTCTGGTACCGGAACTGGGTATTGGCACCCTGGTATGGATGGTACCCTGGTATTGACAACTGGTATTGATACCTGGTACTGGTGCCTGGTACTGATACCCTTGTATTGATAACCCCTGGAGACTAACACCCTCCGGTACCGGAACTGGGTATTGATACCCTGGTATGGATGGTACCCTGGTATTGACAACCGGTATTGATACCTGGTATTGATCCCCTGGTATTGATATCCCCTGGGGAGATACCCCCCTTGGTACTGGAACTGGGAATTGATACCCTGGTATGGATGGCACCCTGGTATTGACAACCGGTATCGATACCTCGTATTGATACCCTGGTATTGATATCCCAGTATTGACAATCCCTGGAGACTAACACCCTCCGGTACCGGAACTGGGTATTGATACCCTGGTATGGATGGTACCCTGGTATTGACAACTGGTATCAATACCTGGTATTGATACCCTGGTATTTATATCCCCTGGGGAGATACCCCCCTTGGTACTGGAACTGGGTATTGATACCTGGTATGGATGGTACCCTGGTATTGATAACTGGTATTGATACCTGGTATTGATACCCTTGTATTGATATCCCCTGGGGAATAACACCCCCTGGTACCAGAACTGGGTAAATATACCCTGGTATGGATGGTACCCTGGTATTGATACCTGGTATTGATAACCCCTGGGGACTAACACCCCCTGGTACCAGAACTGGGTAAATATACCCTGGTATGGATGGTGCCCTGGTATTGATAACTGGTATTGATACCTGGTTTTGATACCCCAGTATTGATATCCCCTGGAGACTTACACCCCCTGGCACTAGAACTGGGTGTTGGTACCCTGGTATTGATGGTTCCCTGGTATTTAATATACTGGTATTGATGCACACATGGGCACTGACAGCTTTGGTACTGACACCCCTTGGTACCAAAACTGTGTGTTGATACCCTGGTATTAATACCCCAACATTGATACCCCAACATTGTTACCCTGGGTGTTGGTGCCCCACATACTAATGCCCGGTGCACTGAGACTCTGAGGTACCAAACCCCTGGGTA
>JBBAXF010000009.1:1315316-1322816 GCA_037837765.1 Delichon dasypus | reverse complement strand
AAAAGCATATAGAAGTATTAGGCATTAGGACTATTCATATAGGATCAGTCCTAGAATATTGAAATTGAAATAAACTTCCAGTTAAAATCTTATTTAAAGAGATTATAGAACAGACTTGAGCTCTACCATTTCACCCCGTGCTCGCTTCAGCCTCAGTTTTTTTGCAAACAAATGACATGTGTGGAAATAAGAGGGCAAATGGAAATGGATGGATTGCCACTTCCCAATTAAGCAACCAGGAAACTAAATTTTAATCCTGATGTCTGGAAGCAACTGCACCAGCTGCAGAAGGACACAAAGAAATAAGTGTACAAAGCCCTGCCTGCAATCTGGGGGCAGGAGGGAAGGAGTGAAAATAGGATTTAAAATGACTCATCGACCTTGGCCAGGGGATGAGACAGGCAGGGCCCAACTGGGGACCTTGTCCTGCAGGAACAACCAGTACAACCAGTACAGCCTCCCAGGGACTCCCAGTGCGGCTCTCCCAGGGGCCAGCATGCTGTGACCTCTCCACCAGCACACGGAGGTGGGTTGGCCGGGGGATTTGGGATCTGCTGGGAGGCAGTTTGGAAATGTGTGTGGCCATGGATCCACCATCCAGTTCCCTGTGGAACTGGATCCAACCTTTCCTGTGGCCATGGATCCAACTATCCACTCTCCTGTGGCCATGGATCCACCATCCAGTTCCCTGTGGAACTGGATCCAACCATCCACTCTCCTGTGGCCATGGATCCACCATCCAGTTCCCTGTGGAACTGGATCCAACCTTTCCTGTGGTCATGGATCTACCATCCAGTTCCCTGTGGATGTGGATCCAACCTTTCCTGTGGCCATGGATCCAACCATCCACTCTCCTGTGGCCATGGATCCACCACCCAGTTCCCTGTGGAACTGGATCCAACCTTTCCTGTGGCCATGGATCCAACTATCCACTTTCCTGTGGCCATGGATCCACCACCCAGTTCCCTGTGGATGTGGATCCAACCTTTCCTGTGGCCATGGATCCAACCATCCACTCTCCTGTGGCCATGGATCCACCACCCAGTTCCCTGTGGATGTGGATCCAACCTTTCCTGTGGCCATGGATCCAACTATCCACTTTCCTGTGGCCATGGATCCACCACCCAGTTCCCTGTGGATGTGGATCCAACCTTTCCTGTGGCCATGGATCCACCATCCAGTTCCCTGTGGATGTGGATCCAATCTTTCCTGTGGCCATGGATCCAACTATCCACTTTCCTGTGGAACTGGATCCAACCATCCGTTTTCCTGTGGCCATGGATCCACCAACCAGTTCCATGTGAATGCAGATCTCAACCTTTCCTGTGTCCATGGATCCACCATCCAGTTCCCCATGGATATGGATCCAACCATCCGTTTTCCTGTGGCCATGGATCCACCAACCAGTTCCATGTGAATGCAGATCCAACCTTTCCTGTGGCCATGGATCCACCAACCAGTTCCCCATGGATATGGATCCAACCTTTCCTGTGTCCATGGATCCACCATCCAGTTCCCCATGGATATGGATCCAACCATCCATTTTCCTGTGGCCATGGATCCACCATCCAGTTCCCTGCAGCAGCAGCTCCCAGGGCTGGTGGTTGCCCACAGGCCTGATGGATCAGCACAGCTCTGACCACATCCCCATGTTTCTCCACACTCAACACAACTCGGCCAAGCTCTGTGTTGCAGAGAGGGCTGATCCTCCACCATCAGAATCCATGGAACTTCTGCCTCTGATATCACATAACATGGGATCTAAACCTGAGAGTCAATTATTCAAATTTCACACAGATGCAACGAACACCTGACAACATAAATAGAAGTAACTCCACTGGTATCGACGGATTTGCACATGCTTTTGCAAAAGGTCATTTTAGACCTTAATATTTTATAAGTTTTTACTTTGATGTCATAATTTTGTCGGGTTATTTAAGTATTTTATTGCAGCACTGGTGAAAAATGCCTCGCGAGCCTTCTGCGAAAAGAATTTATTTCCCATTCGTCTCAGGGAGAACGAAGGTCCGTTTACAGATAACGTGAAACCTGTGTTCTAATAAGAGATACATCTTTAATTATTCATTATTACACTTATTGGTATCTTACACTGCACTTAACAGCAAGGCAGATCTCTGTTCTCTGCTGGAGCTCGGCAGCAGCTCCGTGGGTAAAACCGGAGCGGTGCCAACACCAGCAAATTCCTGGTGCCATTTTGGCACAACCGTTTGGCATTATCCTCTTGCTTTGCCACATCTACCAGCACCACAGAGCAACAGCAACCTGCCTGTGTGCCCTGTAAAAGCAGCAAAGCTGTCCTCAAAAGCTGTGATTTTCCCTTCATGGTGCATATGGTGTTTTCTTGGTCTCAATGATATGGTTTAATTTGAGGCCCGGGGGCTTGGGCAGGGCAAATTAAAGAGCAGACGAAGCGTAAGCTGTAAAAAAGGGTTTCGTTCCTGTCACTTGCCCTCATAAATACAAGTCAGTTTTGCCTTAGATCTGGTAGTTATGGACTAAAAATCAGTAAGGACTAAAAATCAAAAGCAGGTAAAGATCTTCTCCACATGCATATCTGAATTTAATTTTTAACTGTTATTTATTAAAAAAAAAAACAAAAACAAAAAAACAAAACAACAAAAAAAACCCAAACTGTATAAAACACCTCATGGTTATGATAGATAACATCAAAATGGCTTGGGTGGGAAGGGGGCTTTGAAGAGCATCTGGTTCCAACCCCCAAAGTGAGCTTTGTAAGTGCTTCAGGACTGTCCTGTTTCTCTGTACAATGCAGCAGGGTCTGAGCAGCCCAGTGTGAGGTGAGATCCAGTCGTTGCAGTGGGAGTCCTCAAGCAAGCATCACAGAGTCAGGGTTCATAACTCACTCCACTGGAACAACCCCAGCAGTTTGTTCTCCTCCATGAAATCCAGCCAAGGGAAACCTTCACCCGGAATATCTCAGTCAGCACCGGGCTGTGCTGAGATCCTCAGCAGCACGGTGGCCGCCAGCTCCAGGAGATTCCTTCTCTTGCGCTCACCTTGGTGTTGGCCTGGGCTGTTGCCAGCTCGGAGATTCTGCCTCCACTCGAGTAACTTCTCCAGGATCCAAGAGTGGATGAGGTGCAACCCCGCAGCCACACAGAGCAGTGCCCTCCCAGCTTGGAGCATCACCACCGTGGTGTGGCGCGCAGGTTGCTGGCGGGAGCCCCGCGGAGAAGACAACGGCGGCGGCAGCAGCTGAGCTCCACATCCATGAGAACAACGGAAGAGCCGCGCAAGTATTGGGGAGGAACATCTGGGCTACTGTCAGCATCTTGCACGCATTTACTTAATTGCAATCCTGAATGAAATTGTCCGTCATAAAAGATGCCTCGAGAATTTCGATTTCAGCCGTCTATCCGCAGCGTCTGCTCCTATCGTTTGTCTTAATTTTATTTCACTACCACTAACTGTAGGCACTACTTCAGAAATATTTTGAATTTAGTTTTAATTGTACAGCTTTCAACTCACGCAACATTTCTCTTTGTGTTGAAAGCATCACGGTGATTTATCCTCATTATTGTGTAAATAGGTTTCGGCAGTTCTCAGTAAATAAAACAAAGAGTGACAGGAGGAGAAGGGGGAATTTGCTTTCCTACCAATTAGAGTAGCCTTAGGCAGTACTTTTAAGAGGAGATAAATCCTGCAAATCACTAAAATGATCCTGTCACATGCACCAAATATTAAAATCACACAGCGGCGCACTTCATACAGTTTGCTTTGGTTTAATGAGTTGGGGTGGGCTTCGTCATGAGGTTTGCATCTCGCAGTTGGGGACCCTTGATTGACAGTGAAGATCATGCCCAACTGCAGCTTCCTAACCAGTAGGGCCAGATGGAAAATCACAATTCATGTTTAATATGCAGTTTTTCAGCTAACGAAAATTCCCAAATTGTCTCCTCACCTCCTACCTGAATTTTTTTTTCCCATAATAAATGCAAAATATGCTTCATATTAGCCAAGAGTGGTTTTTTCCCCCTTCCAGCAAGTTATTAAAAGAATCCTGTATAAATGATCCCTATTAAGTGAACAACCTGTTAACTTCTGCAATTATGTAAGTTATTAAAAGATAAGTTTGTGAAACATCTGTTGTCACACTCAGACACTTTTCAAAGTGAGTAAGTGGCCTGTCAAGGTAAAGAGAGAATCACAGAAGAAGACGGCTTAAAAGTACCAAAGAACTGAACAAATGCTTTGTTCTACAAAATCTGTGCTCCTGTACCATGGTGGGGAGGTGCTTTGTGGCAGAGAACACAAGTCTGCAAGGGCGTTTTCAGCCATTGGAACAAAACACGGTGATATAGCATAATGTATGTAATAAACAGATGGCTGATATGGAGTTTTTAATGATGAACAAGACATAGCAGACGTATTGCATGGTGCCACAGTGGCCCTCATAACTCACAGCCTCGCTGTTAGGGCTCAGAGTGCCCTATTTTCAATTATTATCTCCCCCTCCACCCTTCTCCTGCAGTCAAGTTTTACACTCTGACATTTATACTTAGTATATTGAGCAATGATTGTTACCTTGTTCCAGCATTTTTTGTGCAGTGCTTTATGAGAGTGGAACTAAATGTATGACAGGAACCCCAGTAACCCGAGACCCTGGGTCAGTAATGTATTAAAACAAAACAAGACACACATGGCTTTGGCACAGCAAGAAATCATGCAGGAATGGGGGCTGAGACAGGCTGAGATAAAGAAGGCCCTACCTAACAGCTGCAATTATAGCCTTCGTTATATGAGTCAATCCATTATTGCATATAGGCTTGACAAATTACCATAAATGCCAAGCCAGAACAACAGCCAAGTAATTTAGCTTCATCCAGGACACTCTGAAAGTTGGTACATCTAAATATTGCAGCGAGGCCTAATAAATTAATCAGTCTTGTTGGTCGTGTAATGATTATCTTTCTTTCTTTCTTTTCTTTTTTTTTTTTTTTTAATTTAAAAACTCCCTTCAACTAAACAACTGGCAAATTATGATTATAGTGGTTGGAGGATAAAATCATTGATCTGTGCTCTCATTCGAAATGGAATTGAACATCAATTTGTAAACGTCCCAAAATAAATACAAGTTTTTCATTGCTCCTTGCAATAACGTACGTCTGCAAATTAAAGACTTTACATTAAAGAAATTCTCGCTGTCAACTGCCCACGAGGTAACAAATGCTTGCAGAAGCTCCACAGAGTATTGATTTATAAGTATTAAATGATATGATTCTATTTTATCACTTTCTCATATGTAGAAGAGCCGTCCTGCTCCGTGTCCAGGATGGAGAATGATGATTAACATTACCTCACACATTTATATTCCCTGAAAAATATGGAGCTCCATGACTTCCACAGGGCACATCTTCCTAACCTTGCAATTTATTAAGTCAATGTCTTACCAGCCTCCTCACAGACACTTTGCCCATCACATTTAAGCATTTCAGAATTAACAGCGCTGCCCTTCCAGGAGGTGAAATCAGCTCTGTGTCGCTGGGGTGAAGCACAGAGAGGCTGAAACCAGCCCTGCCGGGCTGGGGCTCCTTCTGACCATCCCCTGGGATTTGGGACTGACCCCCACCCTGGCGTGGAGCCCCCTGGGCCAGGTCTGCACCCCTCCACCAACAGCTCAGCTCATCCGTACATCACCCTCTGCGCTCCAGCTGAATATCCCCAAAGGCTTTCCTGGGTTCTACTTTGTATTTTCCCAGGTTTTCCTCTGCGCCCCTTCCCAGTGACCCTGCACAAAGAGAAGTGTTTCATAGCGCGGGCCTGCCCACAGCAGACCCCAGGTGAGCGCTCAGCACTCCCACAATTAAAACTCCAGGTGGCTCTTGCACATGGAACGAGGCAGGGAAGGATTCAGCCACGCTGGAAAACTGGCTGTGACACGTCCAGGATGACACAGAAAATATGTGACAGCAATAGACAGAGAAGTTCTGTGTGAGACTGATCAGCAGGGCCCAACTGGAGGGGCTGACTCCTTCCTTCCTCCTCCCTCAGGCACTAAATATTCCCTAACCTCAGCAGTAAATGAAGAGAAAGAAGTGCAGGTAAATCTTCCTCACTAAACAATCCCAATTAATGCCCATGGTGGGCATCTGTCCTGAGGTGACTTCATGATGCTTGTATCCCTAAGTGTCTGCTGTGTATTATGCTGGATATCTTCCCAAATTTGCCCTAAACCAGGACAGCATCAGGTGTAGACAGGTTCCTGGACACCAGAAACCATCACCCAGATAAAGACTAATCAGATCTTGTGTCCATAAAGGGGATAAAATTCAGGTTACAGCAGACAACTTTAAGGCTGAAACAGCCTGTGTTTGACTTCCCACCTCATGCTCCTTAACATATTTCACAGATGCACAGATTATTCTGAGTCGGACGGGAGCCACAAGGATCATCGAGTCCAGCTCTTAAGCAAATGGCCCATACAGAGATTGAACTCACAGCCTCTCCAGGTGATTTCCTACCCTCAGCACCGGAGGATAGAGATGTTGCTGGCTGCAAGCACCCAGCCTGCTCTCAGGAAAACAGAGGAAAACAGATCCCCAGCCCAGAGCTCCGGGGGTCCCCAGCCCAGCTGTGGCTGGAGGCTGTGATGCTCCAGCCCCCTGTGAGCTGGAGCTCTGAGCGAGGGGACTTTGGTGCCACCGGGCTCTGAGCTCAGCACTTCTCACATGACAACTTAGTCTAATTGAGTGGGACAAATTATCTTACGATGGACTCTGAGCAACAGCAGCAGGACTAAATCTATACTCCAGCTAACTCTGAACACATAATTTAGCCATAAGAGACTCGCAGCGTCAGGGCTTTCCACAACTATCCGCTAAAAAGCCAAAGAAAATGAAGTATCACGAAATTGTGGTTTCGGTTCCAGCGAGCAGCACGATGTGTCCCCAGTACGTGAGCTCTGAGTTAGAAAAACAGTTTTGATCCTCCTCTGCCTGTTGTGCTTCTCTCTCTCTCATCGCCTGTGACTCCTTGCTCCGTGATCCCTGCTCCACGCTGCTGGTGGTGGGAGAGCAGGGCAGGAGGGAGATTGCCTGGCTCCCAGCAGGACAGCTCAGAAGAGAAGGCACTGCCCTGCCCTCCAGCCCTCCAGCCCAGCGCCTTCGAGTCAGGAACAGCCACCAGGAAAAAAAAAAAAATCCCATTCTAGCGTTTAAATTCATTATTGGCTTTTCTCCCGCCACGAATTACCCAGAGTATAAAACATCCACTTTTGTTATTTGATGCTAATCCTGTTGGTAGAGCTCCAGTTCCAGAGGATATTTAGCCTGACTGATTTAGTCCTCTCCACCTTTGACTATCCCTAGCCTTTGTAAGAACAGAGTCTTTTTGATGTTAAAGTTGAGAAATTGAAATGAAGTTTGTGAAAACACAAGTACTGACTTTGCTGACTCATAACCTTTAATAAATCAGGTGCTGACAAAAGGAAATACAGAGGGACTCTTGGACAGTTATTGT
>JBBAXF010000009.1:1287816-1310316 GCA_037837765.1 Delichon dasypus | reverse complement strand
GCACAGGGGCCGAAGCAGGAATGTACCAACTGCACCACCAGCAGCAGTGACATTAACTCCATGAGAGGCTGATAATCCCCCTCTGCCTCCCCAGCTGCGGGCAGGATCATCCCATTCACATTCCTCATTCCAGCCTCCCTTCCCCTCTCCCAAAGGTGATCCGGGGCGGATCCCTTCCCTTGGCACAGCCCTGGTACAAACTCTGCCCCACCATCCCGCTCTAACGAGGGTCTGCCTAATCCAGGAACCTTTTTTTTTTTTTTTTTTAACCCTCTAAAAATAACAACAAAAGTTTCAACACGAGCAACTATGCACCAGAAAGGGAAAAGCAATAAAAATGTTTAAATACCTACATTTAATAAAGTGAAATTAAATCACTGTTTTTTCAGCTGCCGCTTGTAGCAGTTGCTTAGGGATAGACAATAGTAACAAAAATGCCAGCTTGGGCCTCGATTCCCATTTTTGGAGCAGTTTGTTCCAAGGAGTAGCCCGGACTGTATATTTTAACTCAAGAGTGGCAAATGTGGCTCGGAGCTGCGTTGTCCCAGGCACCAGGATGCTGCAGCACAGCAAAAGGACATTTCCCCTTTATTTCGTGCTGTTCTCTGAGGAGGAAAATCCTGGATGGACAGACCAGCAGATGGACGTTTGGCCTGATGAACGCTGCCCTGCTGCACACCAAACTCCCAGCAATTTGCCACCGCAGTTCATTTTTCAAACATCATTAGTTTGCATCCACACTATTGACCAACCAAAGCTCCTTTGTCCAACAGCGGGGTGAGTTCCTGCTCTCCATGTGCCAGGGAATCCCCCAGTTCTGAGCATCCATGCCCAGGATCACCTCCTGGCACCAGCTCCCCCTTCCTGAGCCCAGGACCACCTTCCCCTGTCCAGAACCACCTCCTTGCCCCAGAATCCCCTTGCCATGCCCAGGACCACCTCCCTGTGCCCTGGAGGGACAATGTCCTCTTCTGGAGTTCATCCCCTCAACCCCAGGGCCATGTCTCCATGTCCAGAACCACCTTTCTAAGCCCGTGACCACCTCCCTCTGCCCAAGTTCACCTGTCCAAGCCCAGGACCAGCTCTTTGTTCCTACGACAACATCTGTGCACCCAGAATCACCTCCCTGTGCCCAAAACCACCTCCTTGTACCCAGAACCACCTCTCTGTGCACCCAGAACCACCTTCCTGTACCCAAAACCACCTCCTTGTACCCAGAACCACATCTCTGTGCACCCAGAACCACCTTCCTGTACCCAAAACCACCTCCTTGTGCTCAGAACCACCTCCTTGTACCCAGAACCACCTTCCTGTACCCAAAACCACCTCCTTGTGCTCAGAACCACCTCCTTGTACCCAGAACCACCTTCCTGTACCCAAAACCACCTCCTTGTGCTCAGAACCACCTCCTTGTACCCAGAATCACCTCTCTGTGCACCCAGAACGACCTTCTTGTACCCAGGACCAACTCCTTGTGCTCAGAACCACCTCCCTGTACCCAAAACCACCTCCTTGTACCCAGAACCACCTCCCTGTGCCCAGAACCACCTCTCTGTGCACCCAGAAACACCTTCCTGTACCCAAAACCACCTCCTTGTGCTCAGAACCACATCTCTGTGCACCCAGAACCACCTTCCTGTACCCAAAACCACCTCCTTGTACCCAGAACCACATCTCTGTGCACCCAGAACCACCTTCCTGTACCCAAAACCACCTCCTTGTGCTCAGAACCACCTCCTTGTACCCAGAATCACCTCTCTGTGCACCCAGAACGACCTTCTTGTACCCAAAACCACCTCCTTGTACCCAGAACCACCTCTCTGTGCCGAGAACCACCTCTCTGTGCACCCAGAACCACCTCTTTGTACCCAAAACCACCTCCTTGTGCTCAGAACCACCTCTCTGTGCACCCAGAACCACCTCCCTGTGCCCAGAATCACCTCCTTGTACCCAGGACCACCTCCCTGTGCCCAGAACCACCTCTTTGTACCCAGAACCACCTCTCTGTGCACCCAGAACCAGCTCCTTGTACCCAGAACCACCTCCCTGTGCCCAGAACCACATCTCTGTGCCCAGAACCACCTCCCTGTGCCCAGAACCATGTCCCTGAGTGGACACTTGAGGGCTCAGCCTGCATCAGCCCCCGAGGATCCTGGATGCCCCAGCCTGACCAGCTCTGGCAGCCTGATTAACCCCGATGGCAACACCTCCACGGCTTTGCTTCTTCTCTCCCGAGCTAAGGAACGCGTGGGAAGCAGGAGGATTTGCCCCAGCTCCTCCGAGGGGTTTTGTGGCTGCTGCTTGGGAAGCAGAGCAGCTCCCAGCCGGGTTCCTGAGGGCCGGGAGCAGGAGCCCTTCCCGGCGAGGCGGAGCAGCGGAGGCTGGAGTGACTTTTATTGCTATTGTTTGTCTACAAATCTCCCCGTGCCAAAGCCCGGCGTTGTCCGAGGCGAGCTGCTTGCTATTAATGACTCATGAGTACAATAATGCTGCCAGCCCCCTACGAGGTGTTTTGTCAGCGTACTTAAATTTCTAAAGTCTCAAACTGTTGCTATTTGTTTCCCTCCATCCCCCAGCACTCCGCACAAACGTCTGCGGAGTACCCGGGCTCCAAAACCCTTCACTCTCAGCGCTGACCTTTGTGCTCTGGAAACAATTACTCCTGGAAAGCCTGTCAATATCATTATTTTTACAAGAAATCAATACGCTTCACAAAGTTAATGGGGGATTCAGGCAGCAAGCGTTTACCTTCTTACTGTCAGTGGTGCAGCGGGCTGTGCTCTGGCACAGATGACAGATTCGCCCAGACACCCAGCAGACAGTAAGCAATGGATGTAAAGGAAAAATAGGCTGCAAGCAGGCGTGGAAAACGTCAGCTTCTGCAGGCATCCATGCTCTAACGAGCCAAAGATGTCAGCCTCTTGTAGTGTCCACTCTGGAGCAAGCAGAGAATACAGGGAGCTAATGAAAGGGGGATTAGGGAGCGGTTTCCACTTCACAAATAGAAATAAACCAGTTTGGAAACACTGGGGAGGGAATATCGGTGGGTTTGCTAGCCGTGGGGTTCATAGGGAGGGTTGTTCAAGCAGCTGGAAAAAATATATATATCACAGGGAGAAAAGGTGCTCTAGAAATTTAGGCTGTGGGTTGAATTAACCCACTTAATTCTGGGAGTTGAACTAGGATGTGAGAGAAGTAAATTTTGCCATATTTAGCTCAAGAGAAGTCAATTTTGCCATATGTAGCTCAATTTTCTCTACAGAAGTATAATGCCAGAGGAATAGCTGGGACGTACCGAATTTAAACCAAAAGGAGAGAAGGAAAAAGGAAAGTGATCACTGTAGAAAAGATGCTACAGTGTTTATAGTAATAAAACGCTGGTATTTGGGGATATTTCCAAAATATTCACAGACGCTCTCCCTAAGCTATCCATCTGCCAAACGCTTCACACCGAAATCGCAGGAAACGCCTTTCCAACGTGTTCCAGGGAAACCGGGGGTCGCCCACGACAAAACCCGCGCTCGCAAGGATGCTGCGGCTCAGCCTCCTCGGGTTTGGCACCCCCGCGCAGACGGGACGTGAGGGGCAGCGGGACGCCTCTCCTCCCAGGGCTGGGAGAGCAGCCGGGGATGTGTTTTCCGGGGAATATTTCGCTCTGTGCCCGGCTGGTTGTCGGGCAGAGCCCCGACAGCGCCGCGGCTGCGGCGATCCCCGCTCGGCCACGAAGCCTGCCGTCACTCACCGCTGAGCCTAAACCTGCCCAAAATCGGGGCACGACGGCGTCCTGCCATTAGCAGGAGGCGGGTTTTTGTTAATTAGGAGGCGCCGGGAGCGCCCCGGCTCCCCCCGGCTCGCAGGGAAGGAAGGGCGAGATGGCTTCAACACATGGCGGGGGTTGAAAATGACTAAGAAAAAAAAAAATTTTTTTTCCTCCGGCTTCCCCTCGCTGCTATCAACAGTTTGGAATTTACACTCGCGCTTTACATCATTACCCCAGTCGTTCACAGCTTTTTAAGGCTGTAATGCAAACCACATGCAGAACCGGGCCCTCCCCGGCAGCCTGGGCTGGGTGGGATGGGAACGGGCGGGGAGGGGAAAACCAACAAACAGATCTCTTGTCTACAAAGCACAACTCAACACATTTTTCATGCATTGTGGGCTCCTCCAGAAGCAGCAAGCTGTTTAAAAGAAAAAAAAAATAAAAAAATACCTGGCCCAAATGGAGCATTTGCTTGACATGATGGAAAAGTGAGTGCTATTTTCTGTTATATTGCCCCTATTCTACATCAACAAGAATTTTTTTTTTTTTTTTTTGCAGTTCCCAACTGATTTCACAGTCGTGAACTCCGTTTATGAATTATCTGACACATTTCTTGCAATTCTTCTGACAACAGTGCTCAGTGGAAATTTCAAGGCACCTCTCTTCTGACAAGTAGAAATATCAATATTTGAATAAATTGTGGATTTTAAACTTCTCACTCTGATGCACCACAGCAAGGAAGACTGAATTTTTCTTTTACTGGGTCTAATCCCCTTGAGCCTAAAGGAAGAAATCTGTATGCAGCGTTTCATTACAAGAAAGCTGTACTGAGTGACATTTGAAGCACACATCTAAGTCGACCTGATGAAGTTTACTTCCTTCAAACAACAAATAGCAGCTTTGTATTATTTCCCCTTCTTGGGGGAAAAAAAAGCAAAAGCATGATGTCTGAGCAAAAAGCCGAAATGTTGATTCACAAATTGACAGGCCAATCTTTAAACAAATGTGTTTCTTGGGGGAAAAATGCAGCTTTGTTCAAGCTGAGCATTTTTCTTGTGCCTGACAGAAGCATTCCGGGGCTGATTAGAAGGAACTTGTTAGGGCTCCGTCTCAGACACTCTGACTCCACTTTTTAACAAGCATGCAAAGAAAACAACATAAAGATAACAAAACATTGTCATTACCATCTACGGGCTCTGTTTGGGACTTTTTTACCTTCCTATTTTTTCCCCCCCTTTTTTTTTTTTATTTTAATGCTTAGGCTCTGAAATTCCCCGCAGCTCATCTCGCACCCAGCCCCGGCCGCGCGCGGTGTCTGGGGCTCCGTGCTCACCTCCTGCCCTCACCCCGGGAGCTCAGGGGCTCCTCCACGCTTCCCAACATCCTCCAAGGGCTCCAAGTGGGAGCAGCAGCCTGATCCTCACGCCACAGCCCTCCCTGCCCGCCCACCAGCTCTGCCTGCCAGCTGATGGAGATCATCAAATAATTTGGATAATTCGCTTATCCAAGCTTCCAAACACTCCCAGGGTTGTCTTCATGTTCCCTTAAACTCCTTGTCCGAAGGGTCTTGTGTGCCAAAACCAGCTGAAAGGTCCCAGTTCACTCTCCCTCAGCCAAAAGGACAAGCTGTGAGCCTGTTCTTGATGGCTTTACCCACAAAAGTCATCTTCTCCACGATAAATTAACCCTGGCCGAAGTGCATTGGAAAATTTGTCTTAGCAAAGATATTTATCTTACAGGCCAGGCTGGACAGGGCTTGGAGCAATCTGGGATGGTGGAAGGTGTCCCTGCCCATGGCTGGGGGTGGAACTGGATGGTTTTTAGGGTTCCTTCCAACCCAAACCATTCTGGGATTCTGTGAAGAGCTCAATAAATGCCGGTTCCTCGGTTATGGGAGACGTTGTGATGCCACCATATTTACAGACCTCTCCGTGCCTCCAAAACTCCTAACAGCATCCATCAAAGTATTATCTAATCTGAGACAACACAAAAAGGAACAAATATGAGATCTGGTTGGAAGGATTTGTCCCCAAGGGATCCCCGATATCAGCCCATGGATCAGGGGATACCTGGATGCTCCACAGGAGGAGCGCTAACGTCGAGGGAAATGTTTGCTGAGACTGCCAAGGGGGCACACCTAGGAAAATGTTACAATCCAGAATATTTCACTGCAGTCAGGTGTTGGTTGGTTCACACCGACAGAGGCAAGAAATCTGTCCAAAAACATTTGCAACGAAAGCGAAGAGTTTGGAGGGGGTCTGAGACCAAGTGGGAGGACGGATGGGCACATCCTGGAGTTGTGCTTGGTCCTGGGGTGCTGCAAGGCAGCCTGCAGGACAGGAGTGGTCAGAGATGAGCAGGACCTCCCCAGGAACATCCCAGAGAATAGAACATGCCCAAACGTCAGCCCTGGTCCAGCCTCAGTGGAAACCTCTCCTCCCTCCACCTGAAACCTCCTGACACAACTGCGGAATTTGTGGAAATACCTGAACTGTAAAAACGAGGTTCAGGTGAAAAAAAATTTAGCTCATGTCTTCTGCCTGGGTATTGGCAGGAGCGTTTCCTGGTGGCCTAGGGCAGATCCTTGGTGCCACTGCTGATGAAAAATGATGCTGTGGGGAATTTCTCACCGTGTCAGAGACAGACCTCGGTGCTCTCTTCTTGTTCAGTCCCTGAAGTGGCACAGGGCCAGCCTGACACTGCTGTAGCTCTGCAGATGGAAGGAATTCTTTTACCAAAAACCCCAAGCCCTGAGTGTTTCACATCTGCAATCATTACCTTTCTAAACTGAAGAAGAAAACACAAACCAGTGCCTATGTATGGCTCAAAAATTCCCAAACCTCTTGCATTTGTTTGTCTGCCACTAATTCTCATTTTCATCTGATCTTAGTTCTGCAGTTCTGTAGGAGAGGTTTGATAAACCACTGGTGTTCTGCACGTCCCTCTCTTCCCTTCAGGAACACTCCTGGACACCTCTGATAACTTCAAGCCAGGGCAGAACATTTTGAGTCATGTGCTTGCAATTTGTACCATCAACCTGCAGATTTTTATTTTTCCTTTACCTTTCTGCCAGATTTCCATTAAGATTTATTCTACCAGAAAAATTTTGCTGTTTTCAAGCTCTGTATTCAGCTACTCAGTCATTTATAAATATAATGCAAATTATCATGTTTTTTTTTCTTTTCCTTAAATCAGGGAACATCTCATTTTTACCTTTTCCTCCTTATCTCTCCTTTCTCCCCAGAAGAGAGGAGAGAAACCTTCTCCACTTGTGATGGGAACGGGACCAAGATCCCTGGAAGAGATATTTCACGGTAAAATCTCTTCTATCCACTCTGAGTCCTGCGCTGAGGAAAAGCAACAATCCAGCTCACTCAAATCACCTTGAGAACAAGAAAATAGCTGAGCAAGCCTGCTCTGCCCAGCCAAGCCACAGGGCTCCATTCCAGGTGAAGACAGGTCTGGTTTTGGAGACTTCTGAAGAAATGTGACCAAAATTTGCTTTGGAGGGGAAAAAAAAAGGGTAATTGAAGTAAGGCTTTTTTTTTTTTTTTCCCTCTCCGCCTTACGAAAGACAGTAAAACTAGTGTAAAATCAGTGTAACTTAATTGACTTTCCAATGCTAATTTATGCTAATGGAGGTTCTGGTCCATAGTTTTCACCTGGGAACTCAATAGCAATGAGTGATGGCTCCAATTAGTCATTATAATTGTGAGTTGCTAAAGCTAATATTAGTAGAACTGCACGTCATTCTGGGTTTCTCCCCAAACTTTTCCAATAATAAGCCCTGTTCCGCACAGCTGGATCAGCTTCAGCTGCAAACGGGTCCCGGTTGGGGGTTTGGGGTCATCCCTGCGCAGATGCAGAAGGGTTTCCCTCACCAAAAGTGTCTGGTGGGCACCCACAGGTCCCACAGCTGGAATATCTGAGGGGTGATCCCCTCATTGGGCAGCTTTAATATCCGAGATATATCAAAACCTAGATCTTTTACCTGAGGAGATCCGTGCTGGATAACCAATCCAAGCTCTTTAATCTGTGCCTGCAAACAACCAACAGCTTTGGCTCTGACGTTTTGGGTCGGGCACGAGGAGCAGTTTTGCCCGTCAGACACAGTCGAACCTCTCAAGGTTTCCCAGGAAGGCCCCTGACCTCTCTAGGGGAATTGCAGTGCCTCTGATTTCCCGGAACAACCCCCAGTTTGTGTTTGGAGAAAGCTCTCAGGCACAGGGCGGGATTGTTGGGGTGTCCTGGACGGGCCCACGAGCTGCACACCATGATCCTGACGGGTCCCTCCCAACACAGCGCATTCTGTGGCTCTAAATGCATCGAATGAATTCAAACACTTCTCTCCAAACGAATACAAATAAAGTATCCTCACGGCTTTTTCCTCTCTTGCCGAGCTGGATACGGAATCTCCGGTCACCCAGAGACGTTCACGCTCCCTGAGTGAGAAGTTTCAGCGATGAAAAGTTTCAAACCCAAAACTCTGAAACGTCTCCCCGAGGCTGGGGTTTAAGAGAGAAGGAAATCCAGCAGATGGGCGAGGAACAGGTGGAAATGCTGGCACCTAATCCGAGGCAGGATTTCTGGGACAGATAAATGGCTCGCGGTATCTCCAGGACTCAGCAGTGGAGAAGCTGATAATGGTTTGATGACAGCCATGAGATACGATTTGCAACCTTAGCTTCTCCAGCCCCCTTTCCATGGAGAGGAGCGGGATCCCTGCCGCCTCCGGTGCTCCGATCCAGGCTGGGTGCATTCCCAGGTGGAGATTCTGAGCAGCTTTTCACACCAGGCTCCAAAAGAGGCCCGAAATAATCACTCAAATCCAATGTTTTTATTAAATAGAATTAAAACTTGGCCTAACTTAAAGGGGAGGGGGTTTTGGGAAAGGTGCTTTATTCTAGCTTGTTCACACTTCCAAGTGAGTTCCCTGCTCGCTATTTCTAGGAAATGCGGTTTCCTTTGACAAAAACAGATGGAAAATACATGGAATGTATGCACTACCTGCAGGCATTTTTCATTTTGCTTAGAGCTCTGTGTTACCACCATTCACCAGCAACACAGGAATCATTGGTCCTGGAAGAGGGCTCTGCACCACAGTGGACAAAACAAATGGATTAATTTTGTCCTCAAGGCAAGACTGTGAATTTATTTCACGTTCCTACAAATGATCAGAGTCTTCAAGACGTCAGCTCCACAGACAGCACCAGGCTGTGGTTCCAGTTCATGTTTTAGACTGATCCTCTGCCCTTCACCTGCGGTGGAGATTTGTAAAGGACATCAGAACATCTCCACCTCTAAGTTACAGGGGGGGTTCTTCATTGAAATAAAAATAAAAATCAAAAGCTGAAACCAGGATGTAAAATCTCAATTAATTAACCATGCCTTTAGACATTGGAGGTGATAATCGCTGTAGAGCAGAGAATCCCACAACAGTTTGGGTTAAAAGGGACCTTAAATCCCACCCAGTGCCACCCCTGCCATGGCAGGGACACCTCCCACTGTCCCAGGCTGCTCCAGCCCCAGTGTCCAACCTGGCCTTGGGCACTGCCAGGGATCCAGGGGCAGCCACAGCTGCTCTGGGCACCCTGTGCCAGGGCCTCAACACCCTCCAGGGAGCAATTCCTGATTCCCAATCTCCCATCCAGCCCTGCCCTCTGGCAGTGGGAGCCATTCCCTGTGTGCTGTCCCTCCATCCCTTGTCCCCAGCCCCTCTCCGCTCTCCTGGAGCCCCTTCAGGCTCTGAGCTCTCCCTGGAGCTTCTCCTCTCCAGGTGAGCACCCCCAGGTGTCCCAGCCCGTTTCCACAGGAGAGGCACAATCTGCTTATTTAAGTTGCAAAATAAGGACTGTGCTGAGATTCTTACATAAAAGTTCATCTCCCACGGGCTACAACAAAGAGCAGTCTGAATACTTGCTACAGGTTGAGTATTAACCTATTAATACCAAAAAAAAAAACCCAAAAAAACCCCGCCAAAAAAAAAAACAAAAAACCCTCATACAACCATAAAATTATAAATATCAGGATTATAAATATCAGAAATCCTGACATTAACGATTCCAGTAGATCTGCTCTTTTTCCAGGGCAGACGGATCCAACACGGAGCACACAGACCTGTATGATACACGACTTATTTCCAGGTTATTATGTATCTGCACTTTGATCCCGCAAGGAAAGAGGGCCAGATTCCCTTCCCAGAAAGATGTTTTGGAAAGAGCTGTGCTGGCTTCAGGGGGAAAAAAAAAAATAAAAAATCCGTGGTGGGGGATGGCTGCTGAGGGCTCTCCGTGTTAAGGGGCACTCTGAAATTACCTAAGGCTTTCTCTAGGCTTGTTCCATTCTGTCAGAAGTGTTTACGCTCCCAGAGAGCCGTAAGTCAGCTGTGGAAAATGCAGCAAGGAAATTCCTCCAGAAAGGACAAGAAAAGGCTGACAAAATCAAGAGGAACAACACCCGGCATCTGCCACAAACCACTTGATTTGGAGAGGAACAGGAACGTTCCCTCTCCCGGCACTCTGGGGCTGCAGGAGCTCTGCAGGACAGGAGGAACGGCCGAGCGTTAAGGTTCTTCCCTTTTTTTTACAGAGGCCAATTTTATGTTGCTAGAAATAAAGATTTAATTTTTGTCCTCAAGGACTTTTTTCCCTGGAAAGCTTTAACAATAAGGAAAGAGAAGGTTCTATTCTTAGCTTATTTTGGCAACTAATCCAATTAGCAACGGTAGCTGATTGGAGAGCCAACCAACTGAAATGAACTTGCCCATAAATCTTATCTTTTAATAACTTCAGCAACTTCCTCGCACTTGGGGTTTTTTTTTTGTTTTTTTTTTTTCTCTCTGTCTATTTCAGAATTCATGGTTTCCTGGTCAGCTCCCGGTATCTGAG
This sequence comes from Delichon dasypus, assembly GCA_037837765.1. NCBI lineage: Eukaryota > Metazoa > Chordata > Aves > Passeriformes > Hirundinidae > Delichon > Delichon dasypus. The sequence continues at coordinate 1,299,669 of JBBAXF010000009.1, read as the reverse complement.
ACCCTCTGCAGCTCTTTCTGCAGGTTCTCCTCTCTGGCCGCTGGCCCTGTGTGACATTGGTGTCCCCTGCTTGAACAGGGCACGGGGCAGAGGGGGAGAAGAGATGGGCCAGGACCTTTTGGGTGGAACCACTCCAATCCACCATTTCTTGCTCTCTTTCTGTGCATTTTTTGTTCTTTTCATCTGTTATAACTTTCCTGCCCCTCCCCATTGTTTCTCCTCATCTCCCCTCTGCTTTCTTTTGTTGTCCGTATCACAAATCCAGGCTCAATTTCTCTCCATCTTCTTCTCCAGCTTTGTGAAAGGAACTATTTCTCTATGATCCTTCCTTAAAGGATGCCTGGCAGCCCTTGTGTTGTCTTTCCTGCTCTTTCTGAACACTCTGACTAGAGAACGAGGTGTCAGAGCACCTCCAACGTACCCTAAACGAGGGAGGAACTCATTAATTAGCTGGGAGAGTTTCCCTGGGAGTCGGAGCAGAGGAATGTGTTCCCACTGGGCTCTCCCACTCCACGCCTCAGACAGGATATGAGGTTCCCCAGCCTTATCACTCCCCTGCCATGAACAAAGAAATACCTGGTAAAATTTAGGGATTTTTTCTTCATTAGGAGCCCACAGCTAGCTTTGATAATGTCTCTGCAGTTCATTTTAGACTTCCCAAGCTGTGGGTATCCCATGGGCACAGGAAAGTCATTTCCAGGGGGTTCTTAAGGATGCAGAACATTTCATCAAGTGCCTTATTTCACACTCTCTTGTATATTTTGCGATTATGGAGCTAAAATTTTCTCTAGGAGCCCTTTCCTCCTAGAAATGAAATGAATGATTAATTACAGATTCTTGGTAACCACCCCTCTCAACACTTGTTGATAGTGGTAAAAACTGTGAAAAGGATGAAGTCAGGAGTTGGAAAGGAAAAGGCTGCAGGGATCAGCTGTTCATGCCACCCTCCCTGCCCCTCAGCCTGTCCCCCTGGCCAGGGCTGCTCACACCAGGGAAACAATTCCTGATTCCCAATCTCCCAATCCCAATCTGGAGAGCGATGACGAATCCTGCAGGGCTCCTTTCCCAGGGCCTGGCTTCACCCCACACCAGGATCTGCGCATTTTGCTGCAGCTGAAGTCAAGGATAGCTGGGGTTTGGACAGAGAAAAAGCCCATTTATGTACACAATGCAGGTACACTGTCGATAATTACAGGATATAAAATGTGCACGTGTCCTGCACCGACTCTGAAAAGCCAGACCCTCGACTCCTCCTGGGCACAGCACCTACAGAGAGACTTCCTGTTGGAGTCCAGGGCATTCCTTTGGTTGCCCTGGAGGGTCAGAGACCTGGACAGGGGGGTCTGGGACCCTGGCCCAGAGCTCAGAGAGACACTGGCTTTGATTTCAGTCCATGGGAGAGGCTTCTTGCACTGCAGGAAGCATTGCAGGCCACAGGAGTGTGAAAAATGTAGTTTAGTATATCACGGGGTGAAAAAACAGTGAGTTTGGGATTTTTGGCATTGGAGTGAATGGGGCAAGATGGAGAATTTGGGGCGTTGTCTCTTTCTTCTTCGTTCTTGTTCCCTCACTCCATTTCTGCAGTGACGTTGGCACAGAGTAGTCAGTGAGGATTGGGTCAGAGTAGAGATGACCTTTTTAGTGATAGTGATAGACATTGGTAATAAATAGTAAATAAAGAATACGTAACAATTAGTATAAAAGATAAGGACAGCCCAGAGACGGGAGAGGAGACGGAGGAGAGGAGTCGGGAGTTGGGAGTCACCAGATGTCCGAGCCGCGGCAAACATCTTTTGGACACTGAGAAAATTGTAAGATAAGAACTAATAAAAGAAGCATGTAACCTTGAAGACTCCGTCTTTTCCTGCGTTTGGCACAGAGCTTTGCAGAGGGTCAGAACTCTAAAACCACCTGAATGCCGGGGAATTTAAACTCCTGAAAAGGAGCCCCCGACAACTGGCACCCCAGATGGGACCCCGACAACTTCCCTGTTAATTCCTAATTCCTCCGTGGCTCCACTTCCCGTTTCTAAAGCTGGGACATTCCTGTGACAAGGCCACTGCTGCAGAGCCACGGTGGCCAGCGGCTCCGTGAGAAACTTGGGGGATTTTCTCGAGGCAAGGCTTGAATAACACTCAGTAAGTAAATCACGAGGAGCAGGAGGACCACACACTGAACAGTGAGGGGGAAAACACAGAACACAGCTGAATGAGGTGGGGATCGTGTTGGGGGGGGAAAATCCTGTTTCTGATTATGGAACACAACCCAGTATCCTCATGGAGATGCACAGGAAGCCGAAATGAAGCTCGCAGGGGTTGCCTTTATCACAGCACCTTTCATTCTAAATGCTTGTCTTTGCAACCTTAAGGGTGTTCTCTGCCTGTAATTGTTTGTATGCTAAAGAGAAGCAGCCCGGAGAAACTAGGCCCATTAGTAAATGAGGAAAGGAAAAAGATTAATGACAATTCAGAAATAACTAGAACTGATTTGACACTGGGGATCTGCCCCAGTTACAGCCTGCAGGGCCAGTCACCAGCACCCCACCAGCAGCACAAATCCAGAGAGCAAGGCAGGAGCTCTGCTGCCACTGGTGTGAACCCTTTAGAAATCAAATAATTCATGTTTTCATTTCCATGCGTGTTTTGTCAGCCAAATTTCGTGGTTCGGGTTTATCAGCGCTCATTAGCACCTGAAATTCTCTCTGGGGTCACAACAACCCTTAAAAATGAGGAAGTTTTACTTTTTGTAGGAGTTAGTGAAAAAAAAATAAAAATGTAGGTATAAAGAGCTGTTAAAAGGTAATGTATAGTGCATGGCCAGTATGGACATGAGTGCCATATGCATTATTTAGTAAATTGGACGTGCAGCCAATGGCTGCCTCGGAAATAATGAAGTGTGGTGATGGTAGGAAAATTAGCAAAAGGTGAAAAAGTTGATTCTTGCTGATGGATGCAAACAGCAAAGCAGGTGTTGGGTTGGCTCGGTGACAAACGAGGGGGGTCTGCAAGAAATATCTGAAGGAAGCCAAAGCAGCAGAGGCTTCATGGTGAGGGGAGTGTGTGCTACAGCAGAGGGAGAAGAGAGAAAATGAGGGGAGAATGCAGAAAAATATACAGGAAAAATCACAGATTCATGGAATCCATCAAGGCTGGGAAAAGGCCTTTAAGATCAACGAGTCCAAACACAAACCTGACATTGCCAAGGCCACTGGAATGTCCCCAGGTCCCCAGGTGCCACATCCACACAGCTCTGCAACCCCTGCAACGCCCTGGGTGGGACTGGGGGCAGCCACAGGGGAGAGGAGCTCCCAAAAACCCCTCAGACAGCCCAGGGGGGCACAGGGCTGGAGGCTGCCAGGGTGGGGACGAGGGACAGCACCTGGGGTGCTGGGAGGTGCCCCAGCCCCTGGCTGGACCAGCGTGGTCCTGCAAGGTCCCTCCCAAGCCCAGCCATTGCGGGGTTCTCTGGTGGTGTGAGAGGGTCGGTGAAAGTGCTGGGATCTGCTTGCAGGATGGTGGGACAGCAGCTGTGCCCATCAGCAGGGATGCATTCATGGGAGAACCAGAAGGGTTGGTAAGGATAAGGGTTTTGTAGTCTGAATGCTGAAAAAGACCTCCCAGTGAAGACAGACCCTGACATAAAATGTGAAAAAATACAATTAAGGTGGAGGGTTAATGAGGAACACCGGCAGTTCATGGAGCTGTGTGGGAGTTTGGGAAGGAAGTGATTTTTTTAAGAAAGTTATAGTGAGCCCAATCAGACTCTAGGTTTGAATATTGACATTTGTTATAATGGAAGAGGAGACAGAGCAAAAAAGACAGGAGAGAGCGGGCAGAAAGCACAGCAGGGCTCCAGGTGTTTTGGATTTTTTGGGACCAAGGTTGTCCAGAGCAGCTGTGGCTGCCCCTGGATCCCTGGCAGTGCCCAAGGCCAGGTTGGACACTGGGGCTGGAGCAGCCTGGGGCAGTGGGAGGTGTCCCTGCCATGGCAGGGGTGGCTCTGGGTGGGATTTGAGCTCCCTCCAACCCAAACTGTTGTGGGGTTCTAAGATTCCCCTCCCTTCCAGAAGCAGCTCTGCAAGGCCTCCCTCTCCTGCAGGTCCATGTGGCACCAACACTCCCAGATTTTATCTTCCCAGAGACAGAACCATACCCCAGGGTAGGCACCCACAGCTTCTGCTTCCACATCAAATTACTCTTTTTTCACACCGTGGGAGTAAGGAGGAGGCCACTCCTGCACCTGGGCTGATCTCCCTTGGTCTGCATCGTGCTGTAAGCGGCTGACAGGACGAGAGGAAGGGAAGGCAAACGCTTTGGAGGGATGAATACGGTGAGCAAACTGCACAGGCTGTGAGAACATTTGTGTTCCACACCAGGGACGGGGCAGAGCCTCGGGTGGTCAGAGCAGGAGGGGAGCTGAGGCTCCTGCTGCTGAAAGGGGCAGAAGGATAAAGAGTGGAGGGTGCTGCAAGCCTGACACCCAGGGTAGGAATTCCCCCCTTTACCAGAAGAAAAAGAAATAAAGATGAGATTAAGGGAGAAGAATTTATCTCTGGCTTGAAAATGATGCATCCAAAGGCAGCTCCGGCTTGGTGACACGAGTGACAGAGCCCAGGAGCAGCACCAGTGGCCTCAGCCCAAACTCCTGAAGCTGATGTTGGCTTTTGCACACATTTAGCTCACTTCAGAGCAAAGAGAGATTCCAAAGACACCCCGAGGTGGGCGCGCAGAGGGAAACAAGGCAGGGGACAGGGACAGAGCTGGAACTCCCTTGGCAGGCTGAGGGTTGAGGCTCTTGGGTGGAGAAGGACACACACAGAAAGGAGGGGAGGGGACCAAACCCCGGCAGAACTGGATGAACAGCAGGGAAGAAAAGGACAAAAGCACAGAAGATAAAATTCCAAGGCCTAAGGAGAGAATGCAATCCTTAGGAGAAGCCCATGATTGACCAGGGGGGAGAATGAAAAGATGACCGAGGTGATAGAAAGTCAAAAACCTGCTAAATTGTTAAGAGTGGAACAAAGATAACAAAATCCAGAGCGGAGGAAGTGAATGGATGGAAAAATACTGAACCAGAGGAATTCTGGGCAGAGGAAGGACTGGAGAATGAGGGAGCCTGGAGAGAGCCAAGGTCAGAGGGGGTCACACGAGGAGCAGAGGCTGCAGGTGCTTTGTGAGAGCTTTTCTTAAAGCGCATTAAAAAATAAGAAATGAGGAGAAGAAAAGAGAGAGCACAGTTGGACAAAATGAAGGGAAGAAAGAGCAGGAAGCAGAAAAACCCCAATGTAAGGAATAAATAAACAGAGAACCCGGGGCTCCAGCCCCGCTGGGGGAAGAGGCCTGGGCAGACATCAGGGAACGACATTTTCCTGTCCAAAACTCCTGCACTTATCATACCATTAGAAATGTAATTTCTTCGGCTGGATATAACTCTGTAATGCAGCAAAATATGATTTGAGGGCCGGATTGAATATTGAGATTTCTAATTGCGGCGCAGCTGGGCTGGGAATTGCAGCCAGCAGGACGTTTCCATCCGTGTTTTCCTGCAGAAACCCCACCCAGGGGTTTCACAGCCCTTTTTGGGGATTCCCAAGGACTCCCACCCTGTTGCAGCAGGGTCCCCTGGTGCCCATCCCAGCAGAGCTGCTGCAGATCTGGCAGTGCCACTTTAGGAGCCATGGGTCAAACTCTTTTTAAGGCTAGAAAGGGCTTTCACAGCGCTTATTCTTCACGAGTCACGCACCATTAGAGACCTGAAAATTCCTACACCACGTGGTAACAGAATCATGGCACGTAAAAAAAAATATGAACTCGTAGGAAAAGGAGAATAATCCCAAATATATAAAAAGGAATATAATAAGACATATAATAAGAAAGAGAAATACTCCTAAATATATAAAGATAACCCTAAATAACTAAAGATGAACTAACCCTCACCTCTTCTATCACTCCAAGTAATTGTGGCTCACTCAGCGAAACTGTGGGGCAAATCCCAGGTTTGAATGTTATATTGGTCCCCTTGCTTAAATTGTTTTATTTATTATTTTTGTACACAAAACTTAGGAAAATAGAACCCCTCCTCCTGGGAAGGCTGCCCTGAATGTCCCTGATTTCCGTGCATGCCGCCCTGATGACTTCACCAGGTCTCTGCAGCTGAGATTCAAGAGGTGTGACTAAAAGCAGAGCTTTTTAGGGGATTTTAGTACAACTTCCCCGGCCCCAGCCCAAAGCCCTCCCAGTGTGGGGAGCAATTAGAAAGATCTCACACCTCCCAGCCCTCACCCCCAGCCCAGCCAACACCCCGGCACACTTAGCCTGCCCTTTTTTTTTTTTCCAATTTCAGCATGTTCAGTGTACCAATAATGCTCTGATGCATTTCACTCTTGACTGCTTACAGTGAGATTGCTAATCAGGATTACTCGATTCAGTCAACACTGATTTCAATAAAAAGACAAAAAAAAATTATCATAAATATAGAGAAAGTGCTGGCGGCAGTGACAGGTGATTAAAATCTCATTCACTTGGAATCAGCCTGATTCATGGTAGCCGAATAGAGGAAGTCTTCATATCAGCAGCAGATGATTATTATCTCACTCACTCCAAGTCACTTCTGATTGCACATGCACACACAAACTGGCACAAAGTAGATTCATGAACAACAAATCATCATGCAGGGGTCTGACCTCCTTAAAATGAGGCTTTGTATAATAATTCTTCAGAAACAAGCAGATATAGGGGGGATAATGCTAATTTACGGAGTAGGCATAACAAGCGAGCTCACATTAAACGCCCGGTATAGAGAGGAAGCAAGGAGATGCCAATAAATTCTCAGTATCGAGCTGAAATACCAAAGATTAATTGATTTAAAGCGCTATTTTCATCTGTTTGAACACAATTCCAAACATGAAAATGAAGTATTCAAAGCACTGCTCCAAACAAACAAACAAACAGTGAAAGGTTCAAGCAGCAGGATTTCTCGGTGTTTTAATTTGAGAACTAGAACTTCCCTGAAATATGATTTTCTTCAGTTGTGAGCGTGTCCCTGGCTATACTTTGAGAGCACAGATAAATTCAGTGCTTTGGTGAATTTTTTGTCTCTCGAGGTTCAGGCTGGATATCAGGGAAAGATTCCTCCCCCAGAGGGCTGAACCTGCTCCTCAAGGAGCAACACCTTCCCCTTACCCCGCTAACACATTAATTACAGACTGAACATGCTCATGGCGTGGCTCCTTTCCTCAAACCGCACAAACTGTGAGTGTCCTCACACCAAGGAGCCCCAGCCACGCAGCAGGAAGTGACATCTTCAAAGTACGTCCAACCTCCCGAGTAAAACCACGTGTTGTCCTGCCACCACCGGCTGAGAACGCTTTTACGTATGTACATATTACCTGCTTGTGCTTAAACCCCTTAAAATCTCAAAACGGAGAGAATTAATTGTAATTAATCAGTACGCTCCCCCCTGGCCCCATAAGATATCAAGTGTCCTCTCAGACCTACAATACAACAAGTGCTGGGCAGGAAAAGCTTATGCAGAACGAGGTTTAACAATTACAGGTTTTCCCGCTGGTTTGAAAGAGTTTTGTTTGGGTTTTTTTTTTTTAGATTGACAGTGCAGTCAAAGCCAGTAGCAGTGGCAGTGTCAGAGTGCAAGTCAATAGCTTGGTCAGATGCTGTCTGACAGAAATGAGGAACAGCAGTGGAGGGCCAGGGAAGCCTCCCTTGGATCCCAGGGCCTGGTGCTCCCGGCAAGCCCAGCCCAGTGAATCCGTGGGCAGAGAGCAAGGTGTCACTGAGCACGGCCCTGGCTCGTAAAATCAACCTGTTGAAGGGTGCAGAAAGGGAGAACTTAGGGGTGGCCACCAGTAAAACCCCGCTGCAGCCATCTGGGATGTGTCAGGCTGACAGAGGGGAGCTGGGCAGGGAAGGAAGTGACCCAGTAGCCCCAACACCGGGGAGAGATAATGCTCAATTCCCTGCAGTGTCTGCATCTGATAACCCAATTATCCCCAGTCTATTTTTTCAAAGTCTCTTTGAACCTGTGACCCACTACAAACAAAATGTATTTGTGTTGTTCTTAACTGCTAAACTCTGAAACAACAAAGGGCTCGGGGAAGAGTTGCCAACTTGTGTATTTCCTCAAGGCCTCCAACAATTACATTTCCATCAATCCAGTGCCTTATTTTCAAACGGGGGGGATTTTTTGATCTGGAAGGAGTTGAATGGCAAAAGTGATTTTAATGCGCTGCTCAGGATTAAACCCCCTCTGACTAAGCAGAAATAGATGAGGCCAGGAAACACTCTGCTAAAGCATTTAATGTAAGTGAAAAGTGGCACCTGTTATGCAACAAATGTCAGTCCGGCTGCTTTGTTATTTATTAAACAGCACTTTTATTTTGGACAAACACATCAGCTTGGCTAACTGCTTCCTGGTGCAATTTATTCCAGTTATACATACATATATATATATATATGTATGTATGTATGTATGTATGTATGTATGTATAAAAACACCGTTTTCTTCTGGAGGGGACAGTTTCTGCCAGGAAAGAAGTTTGAAAAAGCAACACTTCTCCAAGGTTGCTCTTACAGCAACTACAGACACCAGGACTTGCTCTTACATTTATTAATCTATTTTTCTATCTCCTCCTTTGCCTTTTTGAGTATGGACTGGGTTCTCTGCACCTCAGTGCCACGTTGTGTAGCTGGAGGAAACCACGTCTTAAAGAGTGGAACACATCGAATTTATACCTGCAGGCAATTAAGGCTGGGATTATTTGGGAGCTCAGATGATGTCATGCCAAGCCAGAAGCATCTTCCCACAACCAGAACCCAGGAGAGCCGAGTAATCTGAAAATTATACCGCAGGAATCATAGGTAATCAGGAGGGTTGTTTATCACAACAGGGCAAATTAGGGGAGAGCTCTTTCTGCTGACTGGGAGCTCTCCTGAAACCACAGAAAAACACAATAAAAGCCCCAAGGTTGAGCCGACGGTGCAACGCAGCTCGACAGGCAAAGAGCTGCGGCAGGGAGACCACAACGAGGAGTTGCAATGGTTTGTAAATCAAAATTATTCTGGAGTTTAAATAAAACTGAAGGAGGTGTGGGGATGCTGGTGGGGCACAGACACCCCTGGGTGTAAATGAGATTGAAGAAGCCCTGAGAGGCTGCGCTCCACTCCACGACCCAGGCACACACGGAATGACCCACACAGACATGTAGCACACAGAATAAAATTTTCTATCACCTTCAGAAGCCGGATCAATTGTTAACTCCACCATATGTTCAAGCATAATTCCTCTGTTACGTTGCTGTCTTCGGAAAAGCTCGGGGAATAGCAGGGAATGTGTGAAAACATCCATGCTGTGCCAGTAAGTAGTTACTTTATGTTTGTAATTTTAGTTTTACTGACTTTGGGTCTAATCCAGTACGGGGAGGCTCAGCTCTCCTCCGTTAGAGCACTGGCAGAGGTTTTGGGGGCCGTGGGGGCTGTTTGGTGTGGAGGGAATGCAACATTCCCTGTGGGATGTGCGTGTCCCAGGGATGGAGGGTGACCTGAAGCCTGTTGGGGAGGCTGACGGGGCACACAACACCCTGGGGCTCTGCTGGGGTCCTCCCCAGGCTGTCCTAAACACACAGCCCCTCTCAGAGCAGGATTTTGGGCAAGGCCCGAGTGAGCTTGACCAACAGTAGCAGAGCAGACCCCAGGTGATGCCTCCAAGGGTTGTGTCCATGTCAAATAAAACCCCATTATTGCCCGTGCAGGGGTGTGTCTGTGCGTGCACACGTGACAACACCAGGGCTGGAACAGGACGGGTTTTAAGGTCCATTCCAAACATTCCATGATTCTCTGACAGCCAGAGGCAGGACTGGTGGTGGACATGCACAGGTTGGAACCCACCCCGTGGGTGTCCACAAGTCCCATCAGCTGGGGACAGTGAGCCAGGGCAGGGCAGGGCAGCACTCCCCACCAGGGCATCCCCTGGGCTCTCCTCCAACACCCACAGCACAGATACAGCTCCCTTCTCCCAAGAAATCCTCTGCCTCCCTCCAGGCTGAAGGCTGGATGGGATTTAAAGTCCCTTCCAACACAAATTATTCCATGATTCTATAACCAGCGCTTGGAAGTGACTGAGGAGAAGATGAAATTCCGCAGTGATGCAGGAGCCGTGGGCTCTCCCTGACCACGTGAAGTGTTGGAAAAGCTGCAGGAGGCTCTCCAAAGACCTCAAAGATGGTACACGAGGTAATTAATGTTACTTTTCCTGTGGTTTGGGTGCCAGGGAGCTGCTCTGCACAGGAAGGACAGCAGGGAAACCCACACAAGCACCACTGGGAATGGAATCACCCTCTAGAGCTCCAGAAGCAGGAGCGGTGGAAGTCACACTTAAGTCACCTCCCAGAGAGCAGGAAACTTGCACACACAAAAGCAAAATAGCAGGTAATGAGATAAAAAGTGATTAAATGTGAGATCCCCTAAATACCTTATCTCTTTCTGAGCCCAGGTCAAGTGCAGTGGTTTCCATGGCCATGTTTCTGCATCCTCAGCTTTAAAAAATGGGTGAGGTCAGTGGGAACATCACTGTCCTCACCGTCCTCACAGCTGAATTTATTTTTCCTGTCATAGAAATCTGGTCTGGCAAGCTGGGCTGCCGTAAGTAAATATGACTCCTATGCACAAAAAACGTCATCCCGCTTGCCCCAGATTGTCCCTGAGTGTCACACAAAGCACCTCGGAGCCCCAGCTCCAAGGAAAGCTCCCACCCAAGGAGCCAAGGCACGGAAACCTCAAATCTCCCCGGAGCCACAGGGATTCTGCCGCAGTTACTGCAGCAACCACGGCGTCGTTTGGGAAATCCTAACGATGCTCCAACACTGTAAACTCTGCATTTCCATCCCATCCTGTGCTTTATTTTGTTTTTCAGCCGGCTTAGCCCTGCCTCAGCCTGGAGAACCCCAAGGGCCAACAGCTCCGTTATCCACGGAGATCGAGCTGCTCATGCACAGGAACCGCTGGGATTTTTCTGTGTTTGCCTACGTTTTTTTCAAGCTCACTCCTCCCGCTGGAAGAGTCCTTGGGCTTTCAAGGCAAGTGCAACTCTCCCTTATTTAAAGTCGTGTTTAATTAGTAGTTATTTATTACCTTTTCCTCCTGCACACTGGAACGGGCCCCGGGTAAATAAGCCGGGCTCTGCGCTAAACCGCGCAGCCCGAACCGCGAGCGGGGATTTGGGGGGCTCAGCTTGCTGCTAAAAAAGCAAACTATTCCTTCAACACAAACAAGCCCAGTCAGAGGAACCGAGCCTCGCCAGACTGCTCTTCATTATGGCCGCGTCTCCCCCAGCACTCCCAGTTGGAGGGGATTCCAGCAGCTTCCCACAGACAAATAAACAGCAAATACTTATGGGGGACAGCCTTGTAGAACTGATTCCTTAATCAACAGTTAGAGAAGCAAATTGGATTTGCCCTATCACAAAAAAATTCATTCCAGATTGCAGCTATTGTCTTAAGTACAAGAGAGTTGTCTTGTAGGTTTGGCTGGATAATTTCATTTTAAAAGTATCTCTAAAATTTGCCATCCCACGGGGTTTGTGGTTTTCTCCATCATTATATAACTGTAAACTTCTGGATGTTAAAGACTGGATAATTTCTTTCAGATGGCCTGGCCTCCACAATACTTGGATGCTATGGATGAGAACCAATTAGTTGCCAGGAGTAACCAGCAAGGGCTCGGAACAAGACAAAACGCGAGAAGAGGCGTAACAAGTTTTCGACTGAATAATTTTTTCCTAGTTACTTAACACTTTCCATTCAGCCTTTTATTTCGATGCCTTGTAATTAGGCTGAAGAATATT
>JBBAXF010000009.1:1277816-1282816 GCA_037837765.1 Delichon dasypus | reverse complement strand
GCGGGAATTTGACATGGAAACCCTTGTTTGTATTGCTACTTTCCCAAAGCCTCCTTAAACACCGCTGGAGGCTTAGGCCAGGTTTCTTTATTTCCTTTCCTATTTCTTTATCATTAAGGCCAAGGAGTTTTGAGCGAGCAGGATCCCGCTAATCGCTTGCCCCAGCCCCCATGGCTTTGTTTCTGTCAAAATAGCTCCTTTCAGCGGCTGCAGAGCGAGCTGTCTGGGCAAATGAACTGCTCTTTCTCACCAGATGTGTAACCGTGTTTCGTCTTTCACGAGAGACAAGCTGGAGCCGACTCCTTCCGCTAGCTGGGCCTATGCTACATGTCTTACAACAACACAAATGTAAGCCCCTTCCTTTCCACACATGTTAAACTCATTTCCTAGTGAATTATTGGGAAAACACGGCGCTGTCCTCGCGCGGATGCTGCAGTTCGCTCCCCTGGCACGGGCGCCACGCCACCGCGGGCCCCGTGTCGTTTTCCTGGCCGCGAAACTTTTTGTTATTTTGCTCAAAGCGCGGCAGAATTTTTAAATCATCATTACTGCTATTATTTATTAGTTTGTGATTTTTTTTTTTTTAAATTTGCCTCCAGCCCCGCCACCTGGAATTCTCCAAACCCCGTGGAACAAACACCTTCCCTTTCTCCCGAACAAACGCCGTTTACGCTCTGGATATTTTCCATCTTGGAGAAATAAGGAGAGTTTGCTCAACAGCAAAATAAAGCCTAGAAGGGAGCCAGCTATGTTCTGTTAGAGCTGAGCTGATACACCGAGGAACCAGCAAGTTTTCCTCAGCTTAAAAAACATTAAAGAACCAAAACAGTTAACAGCAAACTCACATCTCGTAAAGCCCAGAGTGCCCCTCAGCCTGTAAAATTCCCCAGCTCCTTTTTCTCTTTTTTTTTTTTCCTTTCTTTCAGTTACATCTTTATTTTAACAGGGCATTAATAATGCCAGTATAAGGTTGTGCTATACAGGTTTGACCACAACCCGTTTTTGCGAGATTTGCTGTTAAGATAAACAGCCCGGCCGAGCAGCTCTGCTGGCAGCAGGACCCGCGTGAATGGCTCTCATTTTCCTCAGCTCCGCCGGGGCTGCCAAGCGCAGGTTGAGCTCCCCGCGTCCCCTTCCCCGAGCCCCGCATGTCAATCACCCCCTGGCATCCCCGGTGACAATTTCCATCCTCCCAGCCTGGAATTTCCACCTCCTCCAGCCCGGCTAAGCACTCCCTCCTCAGCCCTGCGAGTAACCCAACACCGGGGCTGCTGCTACCCCCGGCCCCCCGAAATCTCCCCGCGTTAGCGACGGAGCCTTATTAAAGCCATTTCTACCACTTTGCGTTTCACAGGTTGTTTTTTTTAATTATCTGCTGTCTGAGAGTAATTATTTACTTCCTGGAAGCTCACGTACCAGAACTCTGAGTTTGAAAGATTTTTCCATAACCTAATCCAATTCATCAAAGGCATCCTAACAGAATTACAGGCTCTGGCAGTATCTTTGCTTTTCACCTGATAAGGCTGCAGCAGAAGCCCGGGATGGTTTGTATCAGGGTCCCTCCTGGAGTATAGTTTTTGACAGCTTTGCTTAAATCCCTTCCCCCCGCTTTTCCTCTCCCACAAAAGCACGGGAATTTATTATTCCCTCCTCCTAGAGCCGCGCAATGCTTTGGCCTTCAAATAATCGAGTGTTAGGCAGGAGGGCGAAGCGGTGCAGGGGTCTCACCCAGCACCTTTGGGGTTCCCTGGGGAACAACGCTCTGGGAGCCCGGAGCATCCCAGGTATTCCCAGGATTTCCTGGGCTGCGGGCTGAGGAGCAGGGATTCCGATGTCAATGCCGTGACTCAGATGACCCGAGGGAAAGAAAGAAAAAGGGAGAAGGAAGCACATCCTAAGTCCTGGTTCTGGGGTGTGGGGGAGCTCGGAGCGGCTGAATTACAGAGATGGTTTTGATTTGGCGTTTTTTGCCCCATTTTTAGGTGCATTTGAGGCCTGGCACGTGCCGTGTCCTCGTTTGAACAGGTGAGAGGTGTCGGTGCCTGCGCGCCTCAAACCCCAACCCAGTCACCCCCGTCTGCAAACAGATCCCTGGCAGCTAAACCCATTAATCTACAATAAACCACCTTCTTAAGGAGGGGGGGAAAAAAAAAATTATAAAATCAATGTCGAGTTCCTGATGGCGATTTTTTTCCAGAACTGGTTACCCAGGAAAGTTGTAATTTTTTAATATACTCTGAACTTGGTAGCGCCAATAGGATGCTGAAAGCAAAAGAGCAGTTGAGCTATTTTAAGGTCTGTTCTTCCAGCAGTTTGGGGCATATCTTAAAGAAAAATAAGAATTTTAAAAAAAAAAAAAAAATGACACCAGACTGCTCTGTTTTCATTGCATTATGCAGATGAAATGACAAGTTGTCATTTAAGAAGTTAATAAACAGTCACCATTTTGCAGGTTATCCAAATGCTACTGAATAGAAAACCTTGGATCCCTAAATGATGTGTAATTAAAATTATTTTAAAAATCCTCCTTGACAGGCCAGGGCTTAGCCAAAATGTAAATGACATTAAAGAAGACAATGAATTTAATTTTATTTAATGTCCCTTTTTGCAGATCCTCATTTACATAGCATTTTTAACAAAAGCGTTGACCTTATAAATGCTGGCATTTGTACAGCTTCTGCAGAGTTGGATTTAATCATGCTTTCGCAAAGCCATAAGGGAAAAAGCTTTAAGTTCTCTGGTTGGATATGGAGTAGGAATAAAAACATTGGGACTGGTCAAATGTTTATCCTCCTTGCTTCTGAAAACAACCTGACAAGAAGATGTAAAGGTCTAGGGAATAACCCATTGCTGTTTGTAAGGCTTGGTAATAATCATACATAATCGTTTGGAAATATAGCTAATAAAAAATATAATGAGTGTTCAGCAAAATCGGCATTAGGCCCAAATTACATGATATTAATACTTGAACAGGTGCAGAAAGGCGCTTTAAATGAGGTAAATGAATAAAATGTCCCAGAGCACAACTGTGTGCACTGACAAAAAGTCAATCACATGAATAATTCAGCGGCCGGGACTGCCAGCAAAGGTCAGCGGCTCTCACCTTTGTGACGGGAAGTGAAAGGAAACGCTGCTGACGAAAAAAAAAAAAAAAATAACCACCCTCTCCCTCCAGCCACCGCCACCACCCCGCCGAAGGTGTAAACTTGGAGTAGGGAGGAATTAAAGCGCTGCACCGGCGAGCCGGCAAAACAAAAACAAAAACAAAAACAAAAACAAAAACAAAAACAAAAACAAAAACAAAAACGAGAGAAAAAAATTTTTGAAAAAATTAAATTAAAAAAACAAAAAAAACAACAAAAAAAAAAAAAAACAAAACAAAAAAAAAAAAAAAACCGCGTGAACAGCCAAGAGGTTTAGGGAAAATAATCTGAAATTACAGCCAGGGAAAGGTTAAGCGGGGAGGGGGGGGGGGGGGGTGGTGGCTACCAGCAATGTCAATTATCTCCCAAATCTGAGGTCAGGCGAAAGGTATTTTAAGAGCCTACAGGACTGAAATTTTGTAACAGCTGTTAAATATGACAAAACTTTTTATTCCCCCAAAACTACAGCTATTCCAAACTCCGTATGAAAGAAATGGGATAAGCAGATGTCTGGCTTCCATACAGGAAAGTAGGACACACTTGGAATGATAAGTCTCCTAAACTCTACAGAATAATGCCAGGTTTACCGGGGAGGGGGGTATTTACTGCCCACGGAGATGCCAGCGAGCAGTAGGGCTGTGATGGCACCATCTGGAAACCCTCTGCCGAGCAGGCGCTGGCCACGCTCCGCCAGCGCTCCCAGCCCGGGCACGGCGCTCCCGGCGCCCAGCGCCACCGGCGGGACCCCCTGCCCTTGGGGACACCCCCCCGAAGGCAGCCAGAAGTCGAGGCGCTGGCTCCGAGCAGGAATTTCCATCCCTCCCCGGTGAAATACCCGCTGGTGGCACGGAGGAGCGGTTCTAGCCCGGAGTGTGGTTTTGGTTTAGCAGTTACGGCGGCATCCTGTAATCATTTACAGCCCTTGGAATGTACGGGTGAAATAGGAGAGATTTATCTGTTCATAGTTGTGATATGTAGACAATGGGTGTTCCTAATGAGGAACATCTGCTTTTGTGTTTTCCCAGAAAACATTATTCCACTATGAAAATGATACTCCCATCCTTTTCAGCAACACCGCAAAGAAAATATGGGCCCTTTTCCTTTCTTTTATTTGCTTTTCTTTGGGTCAATCTAATTTCCCAGGGACACTTTTTCTGTGGCATCTTTTTTGCCGACTGCGCCGCAATTTACGGTGGGTTTGTTCTTTAACACGTGAGGTACCGTGCCGAGGAGGAGCGGCCCCGAAATGCCAGCAGATACTTCAATGTGTACAGTAATAAAAACCTCCCCGCTCAGCCGTGCTCCGTGAGAAACGTCCAGGCGACGTAAATAAAAATTCCCAGTGAATTAAAAGGTCGCGGAGGCTCCTGACACCAAAAACCGCTTCCAAGGCCTCGGGTTTTGGCTTTTACATTTCCAGCCCACTGCAGGATTCAAACACAGAATTACACGAGTTTGTTTAAAATATCAGCGCTGCTAGTAAATTATTGCTCCTGAGGTGCATAAGGGGGGGGGGGTTTCCCTTCTGGTTTTGGGTTTTTTTAATCCCGGTGCATAAACAACCCCGACTATCACGGAGTCTCCTAGTGTGGGCTGGAAGAAATGGGTGGCCATAGATCTCAATTCAGGATTGAATTATTGGTTCATATCCTGAGGACAAATATGCCTTATCTGGTCAAAAGCTGCTAAATGTATCCAAAGGACAAAAGGATCTAGAGAAGCACATTGGATATAATTCTTCCTTTTTTTCTTTTTTTTTTTTTAAGCCAGCTACCCGAGCGACTCCACTTCCTATGGGAAACTGTAAATTGACCCCCAGATGGGATGGGGAAAGGTTGTTCCGTGATGCTCGAGAGG
>JBBAXF010000009.1:1195316-1272816 GCA_037837765.1 Delichon dasypus | reverse complement strand
GTGCGGAGCTCGAGGTGCGGGATCGGCCCTGCGCTCCCGGCGCCCGCCGGGCTGGGGGAGAGCCGGGCTCCGAGCAGCCTTCCTGCCTCTCCTCCTGCTCCCTGCCTCTCCTCCTGCTCCCTGCCTCTCCTCCTGCTCCCTGCCTCTCCTCCTGCTCCCTGCCTCTCCTCCTGCTCCTCTGCCTCTCCTCCTGCTCCCTGCCTCTCCTCCTGCTCCCCTGCCTCTCCTCCTGCTCCTCTGCCTCTCCTCCTGCTCCCTGCCTCTCCTCCTGCTCCCTGCCTCTCCTGCTCCCTTCCCCGCATCCCTGCCTCCCTGCCTGCCCCCCGCAAACCGCAGGCTGTTAACGAGGGCTGGGGGTCCGGGCCGAGCCCCCCCGGGCTCGCCGCGCTCCGGCAGCCCCGCGCAGCCCCGCGGAGCGCCCGGGGGGTGCGCACCTCCAGGTATTGTTTTGCGGACAGAGGGGGTCATAGCTGACAGCGCAGACACAACGAGGCGGCTGTGGCCGCGGGTGTTTGTTGTCGCAGCGTGCCGTATAACTTCTGGTGATTGTTACTTTTCCCCTCTGATGAAACCACGTATTTATAAGTGATTTATTTTTTATTTTGCAGCACAAACAGAAATCCATAAACTGTCGGTTCAGCGCCATTGACTCTTTGATCAGTTACTGGGCTATTTTTTTTTTCTCTTTTCCCTTCTCCCGTTAGCTAGGAGAGATTAAAAGGCTTTATTTTCAGCCTTTTTTTTTTTTTTTTTTTTTTTTTTTTTCCCCTGCTGCAAAGGTGCGAGCCGAAACGGACAATAAAAGCGCGCTTCGAATGCATCCCCCTCGCTCCTTTATTCGGCGCTAACGAAACTTATAGCTGCCTATGTCAGCCTCTTAATTACAGCACTACAGCGATTTCCGAAAGCGTTTAGCTGCTGTATACAAAGGAAATAAACCCACATTGTCAACTCGAGAGCGCTCCGGAGTTTAAAAGGCTGCTCTGTAACCCAGCGAAATAATTATTGAAGGGTACGACGCCTCCGTCTTTGTCAGAGTAATTGTACTTGGCCTGTCAGCTCTGCTTTTCTCCGGGAGGAAATCCCACTATTTTGCTCCCGGAGGGTTTTTTGGGGGGTGTTGTTTGGTTTTTTTTTTTACATCCCAGCCGGCTTTAGGCAGCAGAAGTGGAAAGTTTCTGCGGGCTGGCAGCGCGGCCGAGCGCGCAGCTTGCGCGGGGCCCACCCTGACCCGGGGGACTCTCCTGCCCGCGCCTCGGGGGCTGCAAAGTTCCCGAAAATAATGGATGTGGGCAGGCTGGCCTCGGCCGGCCGTGCAGAACAGGCAGCGGTGTTACGGCCCGGCACGTTGGGGGAATGGTTTTAATTTCCATCGCTGGGATCTGATTTCCAGAACGCTGGAAATTATTCCCCGTTCTCGCCTTGCTCTCTATTCCTCCCAAAAAGATTTGTAATAAATAATAATAAAAAAATTAAAATCATGAAATGTCTCTCCGGGGGAAAAAAAAATAAAAATAATGAAAAAAAGAAATAAAGTTGATTACATCCCAAGCTCTGTGCCTGTAATTGCTGTGGTGCAACGCTGATAACACGTCGTTATCATCGGAAAAGTTGACCAAGACAGGTTAAATAATTTAATAAGGAACTGCTTGTAATTATGCTATTTACAAGGTATGACAGAGGTTTGAGGAAGAAACAGAAGCTGATCTCAGGGAAATGGACGGGTTTGGGTGACCCCTGGAGCATGGAGTTTGAATTATGGAGATGGGGGGCTGAGAGGTGAATATGGACTAGAGGAGAACAAGATGACTTTTCACCTCAGCACATTTAACTTTTAAATCCAAATAAACGTCTCGCGTTACTGGATGGTGGCGTTAGGAAAGAAAAAGCACTAATCCCGGCCAGTTTCGGAGTGTGGGGAAGGGGCTGCCCTTTCCTCACCGAGCAAAAATATCGCCCCCCCCCCAAAAAAAAGTTACAGAGGGCGAAGAACTGCATTTAAAAATAAATCTGGGTAACTCGGTGGGATTTTTTTCCTGCCTTTCCTTTCTCCCTCGCTAAATTAATCACATCAAACATCTGTTCCCGTGACGTTGTCCTCGGTGCCACACACACCACTGAACGATCTCGACGAGCACCAGCACACCTTTTTCCCTTTTCCCAAATATCCTCCGGTAATGGGGATCTCAGGCAGCAGCTCCCCGCTTCACTCGCTCAGGTAAATGAAAAGCGGGCGCGCTCCGCTCGCCCCCACCTTTCCGAGCGAGGGCAAAACACAAACTTCGGAAGTGGCGTGGTAAGAAAAGCCAAAACTTTCTCACCTGTTTGGTCATGGAGTCTATTAGCCGAACGTACAGGTCCTGCTCTGTCCTGACTCCTGCGGAGGGAAAGCACAGACAAATTCCGGTCAGGATTTCGGGAGCGAACCCCCCCTCCCGGGTCCCACAAGGAAAGGATGAGGTCAGGCCATTAACCGCAGCGGGCAGGGATCGGCCCCGCGCCGGCTGCGGGAGGAAATTCAAAATTCCAAAAAGAAAAAAGAAAAAAAAAACCACCCCAAAACAAAGAATAACGATAAAAATGAGCCAGGGATCAGGCGGTGACGGAGCTGCGTCGAGCCCGGCGCTCGGGGAGCCGTGGCCGAGCCAGCCCCTCACCCCGGCCGGGCTCTCCGCGGCCCCACGGCCCCGGGGAACACGCGGGACCGCGGGCGCGGAGCGGCCCCCGCGGGTTTTCCGCGCCCGAGGAGGCGGCTCCGCCGGGCCGGGGCTCCGCTCTGCCCGCTCGCCCCATCCCAATAATTACCATCAATTCCCCAAACCGGGAAAAAACCCAAAAAACCTCCCTTAAAAAGTGCCGCTGTGCCCGAGCAGCCATCGATCCCCTTTTTTTACTTTCCACTTCAAGCCCAACCGGTTAATCATGTGAAGTACCATTGACTTATCGATCCTTTATGTTTTGTTTTCCTTATATGCCAAGGAAAGAGCCGTGTTTACACGCGTGTAATTTTAATCTCGAAATCTTTATATCCTTTACACCCCTGTTCTCCCTCCACCCCACCCCCACCCCCCCCCAAAATAAAAGGGCCTCGGAAGGAAAATCAAGGAAAATCAGACTTTCCAAAACGAGAGAACGGCAACTTACCATTGCTATACAATAACTGAAGTTTGTAATGAATCCCATTGTTAGTTTTTTCATTGTTTGGCTCCTGCAAGCAACGATAAATAATTACATTTAGCATGAAAAACACCGCCCTCCTCCTGCTGCCCATTTTTCTCGTCCCTGAAGCTGCTCGGAATTAACAGTTTGCAGAAATTCAGCCCACGGTCACTTTTTTTTTTTTTTTTTTTTTTTTCCCCTCTCTCTCTCCCTCTCTCTCTCTCTCTCTTTCTGGTGTGGAGCGCTGATGATGTCATTAGCTCGGTGCAAATATGTCATGTTTTGCCGTTTTCCCGGGGTTTCAAATAAGTCGGGGCCGCGGCCGCTAAGTTTTTAAACGCCGGGGTTTATTCGGAGCGGCCGTGAGACCGGGGGGAGCCGCACGTGGCGTGGGCGCCGCTGGAGCGCCGGGAGAGCCGCCGTGCTGGGAAGGAGCTCTGCCCCACTCCGTTACGCTTACAAAAAAAATTCAAAAAAAAAAAATCCAAAAAAAAAAAAAAATAAGATAACTGCCAGACTTACTTTCTCTTTCTCCACAAAGTCCACAAAAGCCGTTCTCTCAATCTCCACCGGCTGTCCCTGCCTGTCGTACAGAGCTAAGACGAAGTGGAAAAAATTGGATTTTCTGAGATTGGAAGGCGGCTGTTTCTCGAAATGTGCCCGAGCCAGCCCCACGCCGCTGCGGGAGAAAACAAGACAAGGCGTGGGTGAGAGCGGCGGGTAGGGGCGCGCAGGCTCCGCGGCCGCGGGGGGATGCGGGGGGATGCGGGGAGCGCGGAGCGGCGCGGAGCGGGGAGGCTGTAACTGATACGGGGCGGGCGGGGGGGGGAGTTAAAGGGGGGGGGGGATTTACGGCCGGGATGAGAAATACAGGAGGAGAAAACCGCCGGGAGAGGATTTGGCAGACGTACCTTTGGGCGGCCGTGTTAGCATCCACTACCCCAGCAGTATGCATCCATGAGCGGACCGGGTTCATCCCACTGCCCAGCGGTTCTTCTTTCATGGTCGTCCCACCTCTCGGTATATTTTCCTGAATCCCAAACATTAAAACAAATTTGGGCGAAACCAGCTCCTAACCAAAAGGGGTTAAAATTGAGGGAAATGTCAGATACGGGGTGGGTTGGTTGTTGCTTGATTTTCTCTCTCTCTCTCTCCCTCCTTGGCGACTGGAATATAAGAGATGACTTTACTCCCTGTGATCAGTAGGAGAAAAGCCCAGTTCAAGTCTTGCTTCCTTCTTCAATCTGTCCTGTATTGGCACGACATAAACAATTTACTGAGTACTTCTGTGCGGCGAGTTGGATGGCGTTCCAGTTTGGTGGTTTAAAAAAAAAAAAAAAAAGAAAAAAAAAAAAAGGAAAAAGTATAACTGCAGCCGGCGACACTGCGAGGTGGCTTTTTTTTTTTTTTTTCGGGGTGGAAAAGGGGAAGAGAAAAAAAAAAAAAAGAATAAATATTTTTGTTGTTGTTGTTGTTCGCAGACGCGCTCAACGTGGTGTCATCCTAGTAAAAAACCGGCTCGGCCAAAAAAAAAAAAAAAAAAAAAAAAAAAAAAACACCTTCAGGACACTGCTGAATCGACCACTTTCTGGCAAGGCTCTCCTGCTCCAAAAGACAAATAAACTGTGGGGGGGGGGGGGGAGGGAGAGAGAGAGAGAGAGAGAGAAGAAGAGAGGAAAGAAGGAAGAGGAGGAAAAAAAAAAAAAAAAAAAAAAAATCCTGATTACCGCGGAGGTGTTGCCGGGCACACGGGAGAACGGGGCGCGGGCCCGTGGCGGCTCGCGGAATGGACGGAGGCGCGCAGAGCCCGGCCCTCCCTCCCCGAGGAGCGCGCCCCTTCCCCGGGAGCCGGGCCCCCGCCGCCGCGGGAGCCGTGGCGTCACGCGTGACGCGCCCGGGGGCGTGCCCACCGCCCTAGATGGAGCCGGGCTCCGCCCCCCGCTCCCCCCCGGCCGCGGCCACCGCGACAGCCGCGACAGCGGCGACAGCGGCCCCGCGCCGAGGGGTCGCGGAGGGTCCGGACAAAGGGCGAGCTGCGCGCTGCGCCCCCGCGCCGTGAGCGCGGAGAGGACGCGGCCGCGGCCGGCCGTGCGCGGGGCTCGGGGAGAGCGCGCAAACCCGGCCCCGGGGCCGCCTCGTCCGCCCGCGGCCGCGCGGCCCCGCGCAAAGATCCGTCCGTGGCTCTTTATGTGTACATATACGTGTGTGAGCGCGTTCTCACACGGCGGTGTCTCCGGGTGTGCTGATATGTCCGGATACGTTGGTGTATCTCGATGGTTTCGTGTCTTGATATAGTACGTATTGATTTTAGTGTATATCCTTATATAGAGTTATTACTCCATATATTGGTATTTTATACCTATTGGTACTTGATACGTATTGCTATTTTATACATATGGATCTTTTCCCCCCGTATTTACATGTTATATCCATATATCACCTCCTCGAGCCATGAGCCTTTTCCGCCCAGTGTGGGCGACGACTTCCTTGTGCTATATTTATTATTATTATTATTATTATTATTATTATTATTATTATTATTATTATTGGTATTTCTTTTTTGGTGAGTTTCCCACGTCCCCCGCGTTAATATTTCCCCAGCTCGGGGAAGATCGGCGTTCGTGCCCGAATGAATCGGTGAAAATCGAAAGCCCGATCTGTGTTATCAGGATCCCCTTTCTCCAAGGGGTGAGGGAAGAGAGGGGAAAAAAAAAAAAAAAAAAAAAAAAAAAAAAAAAAAAAAAAAAAAGGGATGTGTTAGAAAGCAATCTATTTTGCTGGTGTTGGGGGTTAATGACTATTGCCAAAGATAAGTGAATTATCAAAGCTGTTGCTCTACCCGATCTCAAAATCCATTACATTGCTGGCCGTCTAATTAAATACGTAAGTATAATAAAATCATATTTTATGACTATTTGAGGGTAATGAGATTAGTCTTTAGAAGCGATCGCCACATATTAAAGATGCCACTGTCTATAGAATGTTAATAACCTTAAATCAAAGTGTATGGAAACTATTCATGAGAAATTAAAAGAAAATTCCTGTATTCATAATCAGCCCGGAGCTTTTTGAGGTACAGCAGAGCAGATTACAAACCCAAACACTTTTATCGCTCACGAAGAGATACCAAAGTTCCCAAACGATGCCACGCTCGCGGTGGCATCTGGTGGCACGGACACCTTTGGGGACCCTGACCTGGCGCCGGGGGCTGCGGGTACCCCCAGCCCGCAAAATCCTCCCTCCTAAAAATAAAGTAAAAATACCCGCGCCCAACACCGCTGTTAACTGCAAGATATTCCCTCAAATGGACAACGCCGAACTTGGTGCTTCCCTTCCGCTAACGAAAGCTTAAAATCATTTACAGTATCTTTAATTCAGATTACACGCGCCAAGGCGATTTAAATCTGATTACCAAATTAGAAGGTTTTAAAACAAATCCTTTTAAATCTGATACTGTTGACTAAGGAGGGGAGGGAATGAGGAAAAAAAAAAAAAAAAAAAAAAAAAAGTTCCATAAGCCCATCACATAAGGTAACGATCCTGCCCCAGAAAGAAAGGGAGTTTTAAACCTTTTTGACAACAAATGCAGCTGCCCCACTATTTTGGACGATATTAAGCGAAAATGAATGCAAATCTGTGTTCAGAAGCCATCTGGCCAGGAATGGGGGAATCAGCTGCTCCTCACAACAGGCTCTGAGCCTGAATCTATTTCAGCTCATTTTCTAGATCATCTGGTCCTGCACCCAAAGCGTGGAAAATACGGTCTTTATCATTCACCAACTTTATCTTTTTTTTTTTTTTTTTTTTTTTTTTTTTTTTTTTTTTTTTTTTTTTTTTTTTTTTTTTGTCCCTCTGGCTGGCTGGAGCTGCCCGGGCCGCTGCTGCTGCTGCCCGCACCGCCCCGCACGGCTCCCAGGCCGGCATCCCGCAGGGCACGGCTTTCTGCTCGGAAGGGAGGGAGGGAGGGAGGGCAGCGGCGGCCGGGCCCCCCTCCAGCCCCGGCTCCGCGCACCTTGCGCGGGGCGGCCGGCGAGCAGCGGCCAGGGGGTGTGCGCGGCTGCGGGGGGCGGCCCGAGCCCTCCCGGCTCCGCGGCCCTCCTCCTTTTCCTCCTCCTCCTCCTCCTCCTCCTCCTCCTCCTCCTCCGGCGCCAAGTCTCCCTTTTGTGTGAATTTACGGGGTGAGGCTTCAGTGATCCCCCCGCAAATTTGCATTTAAATAGCGACATCAAGCGATGCGCGTGCCGCACACCAGCGGGCTCCCAGATGTCACGGCGGAGCCGCTCAGATGGCCGCAGCCCAGCTGTCCCCCGGCCCGGCCCGGCCCGGCCCGGCCCGGCCCGGCTCCGCGCCCCCCGCACCGCCCGGCCCCGCGGCCGCGGAGCGCCTCCTCCTGCCCCGCACACGGAACCCCGCTCCAAACCGACACGCTTCTTCCCACCGCCTCCAGAGACTATTCCCCGAAACTTTATCGGTTTATTTTTTTCCCCCCCGCTCTGGGAAAATCTCCTGGGGATTATTATCTCAAATAATTTCACCTTTTTTTTTTTTTTTTTTTTTTTTTTTGGCTATTATTATTATTATTTCTTATTTACCTCTCATTTCACGGTTTAAATCCCCCGAGCTGCAGAGCGCGATTTTGGTAATTTCGCTGTTTCCTCGGCCCTGGGCCGGCCCAGCTCCGCTCTTCCCACCTCACAAACTTTCCCAGCGGGAAGTTGCGGTGGGAGCGGCGGCCCCGGCCCCGCTCGCGGGGGGCTCGGCCGGGTCCCCGCAGCTCGCCCAGGTCCGGATTTCAATTTTACTGCCCCGAGGCGCCTTCATTACCGACTGCGTTACACGGCGCGGAATTTCTGCCCGGTGCAACCGAAGCGAACCTCCGCGGTCTCCCCGTGCTGCGGGAGGGAGCGATCCGCGTTTTCCGCTATTTCCGTGCGTTCTCAGGCGCGGCGGCCCCGCGCCCGCTGCTTCAGGGCGTTCATCCCGGCCAGGCGCAGATTAACGCGGGGGCGCAGCGCCCCGGGGCCCGGCCCGGCCCTTGCGCGGGGGGTCGCGCATCCTCGGCCCGAAGGGGGCCCAGCGGCGGAGCGGAGCGGAGCGGAGCCGAGGCCGAGCGCTGTTTTGGGGCTCCCAGGCCATCCCGGGCCCCCAGAGCCGCTCCACGGGCAGCGCTTGCGGGAAGGGCCGGGAGCTCCGCACCGCACCGCCCGTCCGCCTTTCGGGACGGATTCACCCGCTCCGGGCTCGGTTCAGAGCTCGGATCCGCATTCCTGAGCATCCCGGCGCCGCTGCGGAGCGCACGCTGCTCACCAGCCGCCCTCCCCGCGGGGATGGCCGGGGAATGAGCCGCTCCGCGCCCCGCGGGGCGGACACCGGCTCCGCGGGCTCGGTGCGGAGAGGTTCTCCCTGTCCCTGTCCCTGTCCCTGTCGCTGTCCCTGTCCCTGTCCCTGTCCCTGTCCCTGTCCCTGTCCCTGTCCGGTGTCCCCGGGTCCCCTCGCCGGCCGGCCGCGCACCTCCCGCGCCCCTGCGCGGCTCAGGGCCAGGCTGCGCGGCGGCGTGGAGGGTCGGCCTCGGGGTCACGGAGCTCCCTGTGGGTGCAGGGCTGTTTTACCCAAACTGGCTCTCTGCCCTGCGCTCCCCCCGGCGCGCTGCCGCCGCCCCGCGCCCCGATATTGTTACATCAAAATTAGTTATTAATTTTTTAAAAAAAAATAAAATAAAGGGGGGAAAAAAAAAAAAAAAGGCTTAAACTTCCGCCGTGCCCGAGTGCCAGCGCTGCATCCGTTCCCCCAACGGGAGCTTTTCCTCGGAAAAAAAGAACTCCCCGCGGGAGCTGCCCGGCTCCCGCTGGCCCGAGGGTGCGGCGCGGGCGCTGCCCTCCGCTCCCCGCGGGATGCGGGGCCGGGGCCAGGGGATGCAGCGGGGCCTCCGCGTCTCCGTCCCCCGGGACCCCCGGAAGGGGCTGGGGGCGGCCCGGAGCCGCCGCCCCCGCGGAAGAGCGCGGGCGCGCAGCCGGGGCCGCGGGGAGCTGGCGGCCGGACAGGTCCCGCCGTGCGGCGGGGACGATATAAACTGACTCCAACTGAACAAACAAGGATCGATCAGATAATTTCAGATATTATAATTGGCTTTAATTAAACACACTTCGTTCTAATTAACTCTGAAATTTTAGCATGCTTTGGGACGTCGGTGTCTGATTTGATATTGTCAGTCCAGATGTCCTAATAAAATTCAATCCTCCGCTCAAGACTTCAATATTCGCTAAGAACAAAATGCAAATTAAATGTAAAACCTAAAGTATCGCCAAAGGTATAATCAAGAAAGGTGTCTCAAAACTTCTCACTTTTTATTACGCGCTAGTTAGAAAATGCAGATTACATCCTAACAAGACCTCGACTGAATAATAGAAACCTTAACCCTTTCGCGCTCGGGGCTCGCTCTGCCCTGCGGAGATCCGGGAACATCCTCCGCCAGCGCACGGGAAACACCCGCGGCTCGGGGCTCCCTCGCGGGAGAGAGCGCGGAGAACCGGCGGAGCCCCGCGGGCCGGGCCGCTCTCCCCGCCGCACCGGCCGAGCGGAACTTGCCGCTGTCACCGGCACTTCTGTCCCCGGGGCGAGCGGCGAGGGCACCCGGGGCCACCGGACAGGGACAGGGACAGGGACAGGGACAGGGACAGGGACAGGGACAGGGACAGGGACAGGGACAGGGACAGGCACGCCCCGAGGGATGCACACACCGGGGGAAGGTGCCGTCCCCTCGCTCCCCTGTCCGTCTCGCAGTTTCCCCGCGAGCCGCGGCGCTGCTGGAAGTGATGGAAGGCTCCGCAGCAGCGCAGGGAGCCCGCCCGGAGCCTCCCGCGGGGTCCCGGGGTGCCGCACCGGGGCACCCCCGGGCCGGGCTGGGCCCCAGCCCCTCCGCGTCGCCGCGCTCGCACGGCTCCGAAAGCCGGGCTATTCCCACATTAAACATTTGTATGTTTTCCATGCTAATGGAGTCACTTAAAGCTGCCGCTAATTTAACTTTTTAAAAAGGCCGCAGCGCGGTGATTTGCATTTTCTTTAGGATATTGAAATGAAGGGAAAACTGCTGGGCGGCGAGGCTGCCCCGAGCGTAGCTGGGGGCCATGCCGGAATGAAAACAGGGGAAGAAAAGAAGAAAGAAGGAAAGCGCCGCTTCTTCCCGACTGTTAATAAGCAATTTGTCCCGCCGCGATTTACATCGCAAAGACAAACGTGTCGGGGCGCCCTGTCCGGCCGGGCCCCCCTCGGGCCGCTCCCCCGCTCCGCGCTGCCCCGGCATCACCCCCGCGAGCCGCGCTCCGCATCCGGCATCCCGCCGGGCGCGCAAGTCCCGCGGCCGCGGGCGGCCGGAGAGAGAGGCCGGGGCCGCTCCCCGCGCCCCTCGGGCTGGAATTTCCGATGAATTTCCGAACGCCCCGCTGCGGGTAAACAACAAGTGCCGGGCTGGCCGTTTCCCTGGGCTGAGCCCGACTCGCCGCCGCCGAGGCTCTGTAGCGTGGGGACCGTGTGCCATCTACAGGACACTGCGCGGGCGGCCGCGCTCCGCGCCCCGGCCCCGCCGCCTCCCGCGCCCCCCGCCACATCAGCCAGCAA
The DNA here is from genome assembly GCA_037837765.1 of Delichon dasypus. Taxonomy (NCBI): domain Eukaryota; kingdom Metazoa; phylum Chordata; class Aves; order Passeriformes; family Hirundinidae; genus Delichon; species Delichon dasypus. The sequence continues at coordinate 1,262,043 of JBBAXF010000009.1, read as the reverse complement.
ACATCGATCCTCTGTTGTTTCCACTTTTTTTAAAAAAAAAAAAATAATTCCTGGTATTAAAACTTTGCGGGGTAAAGATCGCGGCGGCGCCCGCGATTTCTTAATTTAATTAATTTTTTTTTCCAAGATTAAAAGATGCGAAATGTAAAGATAATGCGATTTGATTTGTTAGTCTAACTCCGCGATTTGAGAGTTGATGTCCCCAAAGACCGGGCGAGCTTTTTCCCTTTATTTATTTTTATTAAAACATCAATCTACACTGGAGCTGGGTGAACTCAGTTTCACCTAGAGAACATAAAATTCTCCATACCAAGGAAATAAGCACCTTTCATAAATCAACAGTATTCCTGACAGATCGATCAATTTTTGGTTGTTAATCCGAAAAGAGGAGTTTTAATTGCTTTCTGCCTTTTAGCCCGGCCACCTCGGCGCGGCGGCTCCGGCAGCGCTCTCCTCTCCCCTTCCGCGCTCGGGAGAGGGCGTGAAAACGCCCCGGAGACCCTTCCGCGCGGGGCCGCGCAGCATCCCCTCCGCGCTGCCTGCGCGCAAGCGGCCGGGACGCTCAAAGCCCGCGGCGCTGCCGAGCCCCCGCGCTGCGGGACGGACGCCGCCGCGCAGGGGCGCGCAGGTTGCGCGCAGGACCGCGCCCGGCGGCTCCGCGCACGGCCCGGCCCGTCCCAGGTAAGCGGCCGCTCCGCCGCCCTCGCCCCCCCCTCTGCCCGCGCCCCTTCCCGCAGCCCCGCGCGGCCGCTTACCTTGCGCGGAGGGCAGCGCGCAGGGCGGAGGGGACGCGGCGGAGTGTGCGGAGCTCCCCGCGCTTTAAACGCTCCTCACCCAGCGCAGCCCGGCCGCGGTGCGGGGGGGCCCGGCGGTGCGCGGGGCGCAGCAGTGCGCAAGCGCTCCCCCCGCGCTCTCCGCTGCGCGGGGGGGGGCGGAGGGAGGCGCGGGGCGCCCGCGGGGGCGGAATCGGCGGCGCGGCCCCCGGGGGGAGCGCAGGGGGGAAGAGCCCCCAAGCTCGGCCCGGCTCGGCCCGGCCCGGCCCCGCCGAGCATCCGCGCCCCGTCCCGGGACTCGGCGGATTTCCCCTCCCGCACCCCCGCGCCCCGTCCCGCGGAGCCACGGCCCGGCCCCGCTCCGGCAACGCAACAGTTTGTCCCGCGGGGCTGGAGCCCCGGGAATGCCCGGCCCGGGAACTCACCGCTCCTGGCTCCGCGGGACACCAGCTGCCGCCCGGGCGCCGCTCACATCTTCCCAACTCTTTTAATTCCTCCTCCCCGGGCCGAGCCCGTGCCCAGCGCCCACCTCCTCGGCCGTACCGGGGCGGTACCGCCGGCACCGGGCTCCCAGAAGTTCCCGGCCGCTCTGCGCTTTGATTTGAGGCGCGGGCGGATGCGCTAAGAACGCGACTGGCTGCGAGAGGTTTTTATTTTGTTTATTTCTGCTCTTCCTTCCCCTCCCCTCTCCCAGTTTCGCCCAGGAGCTCCCGCAGCATCGGTTAATCCTCGAGGAGGGATAACTGCCGAGATCTTTAGCGAGCTCTCCGCTGCCGCGGATACTTCCTAGGGCTCCAGCAGCTCTGTGAGGGATGTGCAGCTACGAGATGTGAAGGTATTTAGGAAAAAAAAAAAAAAAAAAAAAGAAAAAAAAAAAGTAGCGGTTTCCAAGTCAAGCAGATTCCTGCAGGGAACTGAAGCCCGGGTTTAGCACTGGAGCTACATTCATAAAAAATAAACCTATCGGTGTTGGCCTCGGTTATAAATTCAGGGAACGTTCACCCCCGCGTTTGTTCTGACGGCAGCCACTCTCCGGCTGGGGTTGAATTTGTACCATGAAGGGGTTTTAGCGGTTTGGGAGAGGGGGCAGGCTGCCGGCGGCGGGGCAGGAGCCTGCAAGCGGCGTGGGGAGATGTCAGAGCCGCGCCTGGGGCGGGCAGGGGGACGGCGACCCTGGGCCAGGCTGCCCCGAGCGCAGGTGGCCACCACAGAGCCCAGGGCAACCCCGCGGGGTGAATTCCGCTCTGCTCGGCCACCGACGGGCTCAGCTGCTGCTCAAGGCCCTGAGAAACTGCCGGCCAGATGTGCTGCAGGTGGGCAAGGTCGGGGTCAGCCCGAAAAAACCCAGCGCAACTCCGCAGCTCCTCCCCCGTGTCCCGGGGCATCCCCGCTCAGGGATGGAGCTGCTCCAGCTCAGGGCTCGGGGAAGGGGTTCCGTGCCCGGCCCTGAGGTCTGGGGACCCAGCAGGAACCACCCAAAGGGGTCTCAGAAGGTCCCATGGGTAACAGAGGGATGTGGCCTTTAATTGTTTTACAGTGTCCTGAGCGCAGGGCTTGGGCCGCTCCGTCTGTAGAAATGCCCGGACAATTTGCGGGGAACGCGCTCGTTTTAGGAATTGATCCTGACTGGGAAGGCTGGGATGTCTCCGTGGGCTCCGTGGAGCCAGCAGGGATGAAATCAGGAGGCAGAGCCAGGGAGAGCCGGGCGCTCCAGGCCCGAGCCCGGCGGAATTCACCTCCCCGCCAAGCAAGGGACGTTCTGCTGGAAAACAGCGGGACCTCGCTCCCATTTACGGCTCCTCCCTTTCGCACGGGGCCTGAGGAGGCGTCTTTTTCAAACAAATCCGTGCCCACAAAATGTTCGTCGAGCGGATTCCTCCAGAGCCAGGTGATGTCCCCGAGGCTGCAGGGGATGCTCTCCCCAAAACCTTCTTCCCCTTTCTCGCCCCTCGGAGGAGCTGTAAGGCTCGGAATTCAACCGTGCCCCTCTCCTCGCGTCACCAACCCACTTCTTAAACATCTCCAAACACCCCACGTTGTTCTCGGGCTCCTCGGGAAGGAAAGCCGGGTTCTGCTGCAGCCTCTCAAGCCACCAGCGCCGGGGTTAAACGCTGGAGTGGGAAGAGTCAGGGATGTACGAGGGCATGGACAGGAGCTGCCCCTTCCTTTGAGGACCTGACTTTGTGCGGGGGTGGGAGCTCGCTCCTGGTGCGACCACCCAGTTCGGGAGAGGGCTCGGCAGCAGCTCCCGGCAGGGACCACGGCAGCCACAATCCCCGGCCGGGGGGCTGTCAGGAGTGCCGGGATGCCGAGCCGCCCCCACCCCGCTCGCAGGGACTCCAGGAGAGTGCGGCGGCCGCAGGGGATGTTCGCCTCCAGGCCCGCGACCTGCCGCCGGAGACAGGTGGGAAGGAGGGAGCGCTCGGGAGAAATAAACAGCAGCCGGAAGAATATCGAATTTAAATGTTGCCAGCGGAGAACTCCAGCGGCAGACTCGGCTGGAAATTATCTGAGACACCGCGGCACAAAAACGCTTCCTTTTCGCGAGGCAAACGACCTAATCAAGATGTATGTGCATGACAATGCGCTCGCAGGGAGAGAAAGTCGGAGTTATCTGCTTCAATTACGGCACTTCCCGTGTCCCTGTCCTGGCAAAGGATGAGGATAATAAATATAAACCGGGGTGTTTTTGCGAACCTGTAACCGAGTTGAGTAACTCAGCTCCCATTGAGCCGCACGTGAAGTACGAAAAAAAGAGAAGTTGCCAGGTAAAATATTGTGGATATTCCTGAGGAATGAAATAGGAAATGAAATAGGAAATGAAATATTAAATATTATATGAAAAGCTGGCTTGCAGCCAGCGGTGTCTTAATATCCAACAGGACACGGGGATGTGCCCATGAGGGAGAATTGATTGTGAGCTCTTGGCACGAGAATGGAAACTGCAGAAGGGTTTTGGGAAGTTTATATCCTCGAATCAATCATGGAACCACGGGCGGGTTTGGCTTGGGAATGACCTTCAGCATCCTCCAGTTCCAACCACACGGACAGGGAGGGAGGGACAGGATCCCACATGTGTCCATCCGAATGAGGGCTCTGCTGAAGAGATCCTTCCTTCCTTCCTTCCTTCCTTCCTTCCTTCCTTCCTTCCTTCCTTCCTTCCTTCCTTCCTTCCTTCCTTCCTTCCTTCCTTCCTTCCTTCCTTCCTTCCTTCCTTCCTTCCTTCCTTCCTTCCTTCCCCTGCTGCTGCTCCTTCCTCTTCTCCTTCCCCTGTCCCTGTCCTTGTCCCTGTCCCCCATGTCCCTGTCCCCCTGTCCCAGTCCCTGCTCCTGTCACTGTCCCTGTCCCCCTGTGCCCTGTGCCCTGTGCCCTGTGCCCTGTGCCCTGTCCCTGCTCCTGTCCCAGTCCCTGTCCCCCTGTCCCAGTTCCCCTGTCCCTGTCCCTGTGCCCTGTGCCCAGTCCCAGTCCCAGTCCCTGTCCCCCTGTCCCTCTGTCCCTCTGTCCCTCTGTCCCTCTGTCCCTGTCCCTGTGTCCCTGTGTCCCTGTCCCTGTGTCCCTGTCCCTGTCCCTGTCCCTGTCCCTGTCCCTGTCCCTCTGTCCCTGTCCCTGTCCCTGTGTCCCTGTGTCCCTGTCCCTGTCCCTGTCCCTCTGTCCCTGTCCCTGTCCCTGTCCCTGTCCCTGTGTCCCTGTGTCCCTGTCCCTGTCCCTGTCCCTGTCCCTCTGTCCCTGTCCCTGTCCCTGTCCCTGTCCCTGTGTCCCTGTGTCCCTGTCCCTGTCCCTGTCCCTGTCCCTGTCTCTGTCCCTGTCCCTGTCCCTGTGTCCCTGTCCCTGTGTCCCTGTCCCTGTCCCTGTCCCTGTGTCCCTGTCCCTGTGTCCCTGTCCCTGTCCCTGTGTCCCTGTCCCTGTCCCTGCTCCCAGCACCGTCCCTGGCACATCCCGAGGCTCAGACTCCTCGTCCCTTCCCGTGCTGGAGCAAACTCCCGCTGGATCCCTGGTCCCGTGCTGCAGGCAGATCCCAAGCAGAGATGCACCCAGGTGGATCCCAAGGCTTTCCCCAAGGCTGTCTCCTTCCATTCGGGCCCTGCATCGTTGTCCATCAATCCCGGGGAGGGCTGGAATTCCTGTCTGAGCAGCCCCGTGAAGAAATGAACTTTGGCTGAGCACAAATCGCACATGAAGCGGGAAAGGAGATAAAAACCGATGCAGGCCTGGGTTTCTTTTGAGGTGGAATGAGCGATCCCGGGTGTCAGCACCTCGGAGACCTGCCCAGGTACGGTTTGAACCCACTAAATAATGGATTTCACTTTGCCTGCTTTCTTTGGGGTGGAATCATGTCCACAATCTGGTTTTTTCTGCTGTTTCCAGCCTGCAAAATCTGCGTTTGGCTGCTTGAATTCAGTTCAGAGCCAGGTGCTCAGTTTTTATAAGGCTCAGATTTTCATCTGTTGGACTCCTAGAAATTGCGCGTGACGTTGGTAAGGGCTTATTTATTATTTATCGCTTTTATTGTAGCGTAGTAGCTGTGAAATTTAAACACGAAATAAGCTAAGAGAAGAACTCCTCATGCACAGAAGTGAGGCTGGCCAGGCTGACATCACAAACACAAGAAAGCAGCAGTTTGGGGGATATTTCCATTAACCCACCAGTGCATCCTGATTATCAGCAGTGCCAAAGGGTGTTTGTGACCTGCAGTGCTCCGTCCCAGAGACCTGCTGAGAAGCAACACCGCACATGCACTTTCCTTGTTTATTTATTTCTGAGGTGACAGATTTATCTCCTAATTTTGCTCTTGTTTCCCAGCCTTTTCTAGGACTCTCGGACAGTTTATAGAGAGCAGCTGACACCTGTAAAATTCACCTGGAGCTATTCACCTCGATGCAATTCATCCAGAACTCTTCATTCACTAAAAAAAAAAAAGGAAAAAAAAAAGGAAAAAATTGATTGGAGTTGCTGAGGAACTCTTCTGTCCTGTCTTTAAAAAGTGGATATAAAGCTGTCAGCTTTTACAGCTGCCCTCACACTGCCTCTATGAAACAGAGCTTTGGAGGGGAGATTCCTCCCCCAGCCTGGAATTCCTGATGCTCCTGGAGTCAGGTCCAGCACAGGGATGGGGTGAGAGGCAGCTCCTGCAGCATCAACCTCATCTGCATCACCTGCACCACCTGCATCTGCATCGTCTGCACCATCTGCATCATCTGCATCCCTTCCTGGGATCCCTCACCTGTGCTGGATTTTTGTTTTGCTAATCAAAATTAGAAAATTTTCAAATTAGAAAAAGAAATATAGATATAGAAGAGGAGGGAGGAAAAAAAATCTGATTTTATCACTTTGAGAGTTTTGGCAGCTCCAGGCTGCTCCATCAGGGCTCTGTCCAGCCCCGGCTCAGCTGATCCAGGCAGGGGGGGTTTGGTGGCTGCCCAAGGCAGGATCCAGCACACATTCCTCAAGTTATTTGGGGTTTTTAGCATTTTAAAACTTTCCTTGACACAACACTGGAAGGATTTGCAAAGTGCTCTTTATTTGTCCCTTGGCATCCCGGAGCAAAGGAGGCTCAGTGGAACCTTGTGTCCCTGCACAGCTCCTGACAGGAGGGGACAGCCGGGGGGATTTGGGATCTGCTCCCAGGAACAGGGACAGGAGCAGAGGGAACGGCCCCAGCCTGGGCCAGGGGAGCTCAGGGGGGACAGCAGCAGGAATTTCCCCATGGAAAGGGAGCTCAGGCACTGGCACTGCCCAGGGAGGTTTGGATCCCCATCCCTGGAGGTGTCCCAGGAATCCCTGGAGATGGCACTCAGAGCTCTGGGGATGGGGCACAGCGGGACTCCGTGGTCCTGGAGCTGTTTTCCAACCCCGGAGATTCAGGGATTCTGGGATCTCTCCCTCAAAGCTGGCATTTCCCAACCACCCCAAGCATTCCTCAAGGTCAGTAGTTACGTGTTTGTTTCTGAGAGCTCCCGGCCTGAGACGCTGCAGCTCCCACCAGCGAGGGCACAGCCCAGAACCCCACGCTAAGCCCAGGCTCACAGCTGGGCCAGGTTTGATCAAACCTCGGCCTCCCTGGGCATCCATCACGCCTCAGACGGGAGCAGGCAGTGATCCTTTACTCCCCGATGCCACATTTCCAGCAGCGTTATGTATTTCCCAGCCATTTTCCTGTATGGATATGCCAGGGACCGTGTGCAATATTCCAGAATGCTTCCAGCAGTGGCGCACAGGGGAACATTCCAGCATTAACCACCTCTCACCTCGCCCATTACCCTGCTCCTTCTCCTCCTCCTCCTCGGGAGGAGCGGCTGATTTCCCCTTTAAGTGCCGTATCATCACTTGTTACACGCAGCAGCACGGCTCCTCTCAGCGCCCCAGTCCCGGGAGCTTCAAATCCACGGGTCTGGGGTTCCTTCAGCGAGTCCCTGCAAAACCCTGAGCCCACCAGACCCAATCCCTGCTACACAACTGCCTGAGGGCGTCACCGAAGCCTCTCTGGGCGTGGACACCGCCTCAGAGGTGGATGTTACAAAGGTGAGGTATGGAGAATGCACAACAACTCTGGGGAAGTTTTTCCCAGCGATTAATTGTTCCTCCTGATGGGATTTTCTCTTTATTTCCTGTAGCAGCTCTTCACTCTTCGGTGCTGGGTCCTGTGCTCTGACTGCCCTGGCCTATGGGATTTGCTGCTCGGGGAATTCCCGGTGGATTTGGGATCCACGCACAAACCAGAGCTTGGACAGAGGAGATCCCAGCTCAGAAGGAGCAACAATCCAATCACAAGTTTAAATTGCTGTTTTTATTCATTTGAGAGGACTCTGTGCGTGCCCCCTGAGCGTTCTGAGCACACGCCCCAGTAATCCCAGCCCAGGAGCTCCCAGCCCAGCTGGGGCCCAGCAAGGAGGATCAGAGGGGACCTTCCTGCCAGGAGGATCAGAGGGGACCTTCCTGCCAGGAGGATCAGAGGGGACCTTCCTGCCAGGAGGATCAGAGGGGACCTTCCTGCCAGGAGGATCAGGGGGGACCTTCCTGCCAGGAGGATCAGAGGGGACCTTCCTGCCAGGAGGATCAGAGGGGACCTTCCTGCCAGGAGGATCTGCCTGGGCTTTGCTCTCTTCTCCCGAGACAGGACAAGAGGAAACGGCCTCAAGTCGTTCCAGGGGAAGTTTAAATTAAGTATTGGGAAAAATTCCTTGCTGTCCAGCCCTGGCACAGCTGCCCAGGGGTGGAATCCCCATCCCCAGGGGGATTTCACAGCCCTGTGGATGTGGCACTTGGGGACACGGGGCGGTGCAGGGGATGGTTGGGCTCGGTGACCTTGCTGGGCTTTCCCAACCTGCCCATTTCTGGGATCCTGTGGCTCTCTGTGTCCCCAGCTGTGCAGCACGCACAGAATCCCCCAAAACCTCGGGGCTGGAGGGGTGGATTGGGTCAGAAACTGCCAGGTTTGGGTTCCCTCAGCCCGGCCAGGGCTGTGCCAGGCACTGCAGGGTTTACCCGAGCGGGGGCACAAACCCCAGCCAGGATTTATTTGGGGGCTCCAGCCCTGGCGGGGCTGTTTGAGGTGACCCCGGCAGGGGCTGCTCCTGGTGGGAGGAGCTGTGCAGGTGGAGAAGCTGCTGCGGTGAGGATGCAGGCACAGGCTGCAGGTACTGAACAAACAAACGCAGCCAGCAGCGGCACTGAACAAATTGTCAGATGAACAGGAGCCCGAGGACAGCCGCAGCCCTGCCCGAACCCGGCGCCGTGCTTTCCACAAGCTTCGGTTCTGCAAAATCTTGCAAATTGCCTCCAATTCTTGTCATCCTGCCATGTCTAATGGCCATTTAGGGGCACTCCGGAGAGTTTCCCTGTCCTGGGGATGCCTGAGGATCTGCTGGGCTCCTCCCAGTGAGTGAAACGTTGGAGCACCGACCTTGGAGGTTTTAAACTCACCATAAGCTCTGAACTTTGTGATGTGTGCAGGGATTCTGATTTCAGGGTTTATTTGAGGCGTGGTAACCTGAGCAGGATGGTTTTATCCCTCAATCCCTCCCCTGGAGCTGCTGGGACCTCAACCATTCCCTTGGGGCTGCAGCCCGGACCTCCGGGGGCTCAGAGGTGGGGGAGACCCTTTTTTGGGAGCAGTGTGGGGAGCAGCTGCGGGTTCATGGCCCAGGTGATGTCAGCAGCTTGGTGTGAGTGTCTGAGAGCCTGAAAAGTCTCTTTAACTTGGATTTAATTTGAGTGGTGAGACCTTGTGTGAACTCCCGTTGCTGGCTCTGAGGAAAGCAGCCCACGTGTCTACAAAGATGTGCCACCTTTCAGTTCAGGTGCTCTGAATTATTATTTTTGAGACTGATACGAAGCTGGAAGGGGCTGCTGCAAAGCCCAGGGCAGATTTTGGGATGTCTGGATCTGCCTGGCACAGCCAGCCCTCCCAAAATGGGGTAAAACTCTCCCTGTGAACTTAAGAGCTGCCAAAATCCAGGGGTTCAATGTGGATTAATGCACAAAAAAAAAAAAAAAAAAAGGTGAGGGAAGCAGGGAAATCAGCAAGGAAATTGCTGCGATTTTTTTTCCCTCTTAAATGTTTTTAAAAAAAGGGAGAAACTTCTTCCCAGGGCTGATTTGTGGGATGCCATGGCTGGAGCAGAGAGCTGTGGGGAGAGCACCCCATGGCAGGGCTCTGCAGGGTTTGTGACCAAAAATCCAGACTGGGATCAGCATTTACACCTGGAATCCATCAGGGATGTGAGCTTGGGGCTGTAATTCCGCTGTGATGAGGGCAAAAACAGAAATATCTTTTCTGGGCTTTGTAAGGTCCACAAAGTGCCCGCTGTGGGTTTCCTGGCAGAGCCCAGGCGTGCAGGGACAGCAGCTGGGACCCCCCAGCCCCGGCAGAGCTCAGAGCAAACCCTGCTGCAGATCCTTTGGGAAGGAGGGAAAAGGAGCTGCTCCCACTCAGGAACTGGCAGCTGCAGAGTGAAATAACTCACTGTGCCAAGACGAAACGGGCCGGTGCAGAAATCAACTGCAGGGACTTAAAGCAGCATCAGAAACGCCATGAAATTCAAAATATGATTTTTTTTCCCCCAAAGCTATTGAAGCTGGGTAAATATAAAAGTGCAATTAGTAGAGCTGCTGGTGGAGAGCAGCCCCGTCCCGAAATCCTGGAGCTCAGGTGTGTCCTCAGCCACAGCTGCTGTGGGGTCCCTGGGTTTGCTCAGCCAGGAGTCAGCAGCTCGGATTATTCCTCCTGTCGGGTGATGTTTAAAATTCCTGCTCTGTTTAAAAACGGTGCTGTGGGCATCAGCTAGAGCCACGCTGTGAAGAGGGTGCACGACCAGCGTGGGGGGAAACACTGGATTTATTTTCCTGGAAAGATAACCAAAGTGGAGGAAAGGATATTTCCTTTCTGTGGGATTGGAAGCAGGCACTGGCAGAGGATTTCTTTACCATTTCATATCGGTGTTGATGGCATCTAAACTGTCTGATGGCTGGAACGAGCTGGACATCACTGCAGAGAAATTACCTGCGCTTTTAGAAGCTCCACTTGATTTGCTTTGGAAAATCAGCTTAGACCCGACTGGATCTGCCTGATCCGGGTTGTTTGGGGTGTTAACTGCAATGCTCCAGCCCCAAGACTTTGAGATCCCCTGCAGATGTCACGGTACATCCTGTTAGGGCAGATAAAGGATGAAAACAGTGGTGTTTGCAGGCTCACTCTGTCTCCTCGTCCTTCTGGAGAGAGCTGGGGAATGCTATCAGCGATGTGATGTTATCAGGGATGTTATCTGGGATGTGATGTTATCAGGGATGTGATATTATAAGGGATGTGATGATATCAGGGATGCGATGTTATGAGGGCTGTCCTGTTACCAGTGCTGTTATCAGTGTTGTTATCAGGTATGTGATGTTATCAGTACTGTTACCAGTGCTGTTACCAGTGCTGTGCTGTTACCAGTGCTGTTAGCAGTGATGCTATCAGTGATGCTATCAGTGCTGTCTGTTATAAGGTACGTGATGTTACCAGTGCTGTTAGCAGTGATGCTATCAGTGCTGTCCTGTTACCAGTGATGCTATCAGTGCTGTTATCAGTGCTGTGCTGTTATCAGCGCTGTTATCAGTGCTGTCTGTTATAAGGTATGTGATGTTACCAGTGCTGTTACCAGTGATGCTATCAGTGCTATTATCAGAGCTGTGATGTTATCAGCACTGTTATCAGGTTTGTGATGTTACCTGTCCTGTTATCAGCGCTGTTATCAGGTATGTGCTGTTACCAGTGATGCTATCAGTGCTGTTATCAGTGCTGTGCTATTATCAGCGCTGTTATCAGGTATGTGCTGTTACCTGTGCTGTTATCAGTGCCGCGCTGTTATCAGTGCTGTTATCAGTGCTGTCTGTTATAAGGTATGTGATGTTACCAGCGCTGTTACCAGTGATGCTATCAGTGCTGTTACCAGTGCTGTGCTGTTATCAGTGCTGTCTGTTATAAGGTATGTGCTGTTACCAGTGCTGTTAGCAGTGATGCTATCAGTGCTGTTATCAGTGCTGTGCTGTTATCAGCGCTGTTATCAGGTATGTGATGTTACCAGTGATGCTATCAGTGCTGTTATCAGTGCCGCGCTGTTATCAGCGCTGTTATCAATGCTGTTATCAGGTATGTGCTGTTACCAGTGATGCTATCAGCGCTGTTATCAGTGCTGGCTGTTATCAGTGCTGTTATCAGTGCTGTCTGTTATAAGGTATGTGATGTTATCAGTGTTGTTACCAGTGATGCTATCAGTGCTGTTATCAGTGCTGTGCTGTTATCAGCGCTGTTACCAGTGCTGTCTGTTATAAGGTATGTGATGTTACCAGTGCTGTTACCAGTGATGCTATCAGTGCTGTTATCAGTGCCGCGCTGTTATCAGCGCTGTTATCAGCGCTGACGCTCTCAGGCTTTGCAGCCCTGCCATCTACCGGCTGCTGCCCTGAAAGCTCCCAGCTCCGCCGGCCCTCAGAGCGTTTGAGCTCCTGGAACAGGCGCAGGGGGATTTAGACGGGGCAAAGGAGGAAATCCTGCCCTGGAGGGTGGGCAGGGCCTGGCACAGGTGCCCAGAGCAGCTGTGATCCCTGGCGGTGCCCCAGGCCAGGCTGGACACCGGGATTTGCGCACTCTGGGACAGCGGGAGGTGTCCCTGGGTGGAACTTTGAGGATGACCTTTATGGTCCTTTCCCACCCAAACCGTTCTGGGATTGTTCGCCTGAGCCCTGGGTGAGCAGGAGAAGCTCTGACTCTCCTCACTGCCCCCAGCACAGGGCCCTGCCGCTCCCCTGGACCATTTTCAACCCTTTGTGGACAGTGGGCTCAGCCCTGCCGGCGCCCTGAGCGCCGAGCCAGGGCACAGGGACAGGGACAGGCACCGTGAGAGGGACACACAGCTCCAAGGGTCACTGCTGGCAGCTGCTCGGCGCACAGAGCTCCGTGCTCCCCTCTCCTGGGCGGGATTGCTGCTCTGGGAACAGCAGCTGTCCCAGTGCCGGGTCACAGGTTTTACTGGGACCTGCCGAGGCAGGGCACAGCCCCCAGCAGGCTGGGACTGATGGAAAGGCACCGTGGGAGCACCTGCCCGCCCTGCCCCGGTGCTCCATCCTCTCCTTGGCCGCGTTCTCGGCTGTTCTCCCTGCTTTTAACACCACCAGGCTCTGCTGGGTGCTTGGAGAAGAGCCAGCCCAGCTCACCCAAGCCCTTGCTGAAGGAGGAAGCAATAATTCTTTATTTAAAAGAGATTACAGCTCGCTGCTGTAGATGAGTGCAGCTCCTGATTTGCTCACCCACCTGAGGGCTCTGGGCAGGCTCAGTGGGGACTGGAGCCTTCTGCTGCTCAGAGCAGAAGTGGGGCTCAGGGGTCCCTGGCGTGGTCGAGCTCAGGTTGGGGTTTGCAGGGAGGAGGCAGAGCTGGGTCTCGGTGGCAGCAGGGGAGGGGCTGAACCCGTGTCTGCCCCTGGGCTGGGGGGCATCGGAATCCCTGGGGGTGGGAAAATCCCTCCCAGCCCAGGGAGTCCCCTGTGCCCCATCCCCACCCTGTCCCCAGAGCTCTGAGTGCCACCTCCAGGAATTCCTGGGACACCTCCAGGGATGGGGATCCAAACCTCCCTGGGCAGTGCCAGTGCCTGAGCTCCCTTTCCATGGGGAAATTCCTGCTGCTGTCCCCCCTGAGCTCCCCTGGCCCAGGCTGGGGCCGTTCCCTCTGCTCCTGTCCCTGTTCCTGCGAGCACAGCCCGACCCCTCGGCTGTCCCCTCCTGTCAGGGAGCTGTGCAGGGACACAAGGTTCCACTGAGCCTCCTTTTCTCCAGGCTCAGCCTCTTCCCAGCTCTCTCAGGAATTCTCCAGCCCCTTCCCAGCTCCCTCAGGAATTCTCCAGCCCCTTCCCAACTCCATCCCCTTCCCTAGACATCTCCAGCCCCTCCATGTCCTTCTCGTCCTGAAGGGTAATAACTGGACCAACATTTAAAGTGTGACCTCGCCAGTGCCAAGGACAGAGGGACAATCCCTGCCCCGGCCCCGCTGCCACAGGATTTTTATTAGAAAATAGCATTAAAATGTCCCTTCCTTAGACTCTGCTTCCTTCCGAAGTTCCATCTTACTGCACACCTCATTTTCCTTCTCCCAAAGCATAAATCAGCTGCTCCCAGTGCCAGGGAGCGCTCCCAGCCTTTCTCCCAGCTGTCAGGGTTTAACTGGGCACTGGGGTGATCTCTGTCATCCCTTTTTTCCTAAGGATTGCAGGGAGAATTCCTCTGGGGTTAATGATGGGGTGATGCTTAAAAACGAGCGACGCTTCTCCCCAGTCCCTTTAATTTTCACTGGGGTCCCCACGGGAAAACCTTCCCTGGGAGCTGCTGGCTCCGGCCTTCCTGGAGCTCTCCCCGTTCCCCAGCTCTTCCTGGAACAACTCTTTGCAAGCGAGCGAAGCGCTGCTCCCACCCGAATCGATGCCATCGACTGCCCGGCGCTGATGTACGAGCCCTGCTGAATTACAGCTCTCAGCTCTCAGCCCCAGAGATGCCACGGCAAAAGCTTTTAGCGGCTGCCACGGCCTGAATTCCTGAATCCCAGCCCAGCTCCTGCTCCTCCGTGCCAGGCTCAGCCCCCAGCCCAGGCAGCTGCTGCCGAGAGGATCCCGACTGCTTAGGAAGATCAAGCCCTTGTTTGTAGAGGCTTACAAACATCATCTCGCCAAGCGGGGGCTGCGATTTCCAGGGCCTTACGGACGCTCAGCCTCGGCACAGGGGGCGGGGAGGCTGCAGCTCGGGCTGTGTTTGACCTGCAGCATCAAAACCCTGCTCCCGGCCACAAAGGCCCCGAGCCCAGGGCACCCTGCGCCCGGCCAGGGGCTCTGGCGCCAGCTGTGCCCGTCCTGGGCAGGGCAGGGACCCTCGGGGCTCTGCTGGCTCTGCCCTTTGCCCGCAGGAGCTCTGTGACTTTGCAAGGTGCCCCCACCCCGACCTGCCCATCCTGGGCTGTCCCGTGGCAAATCTGGGCTGCCAGGGCTGCCAAGGGCGCTGCTGGTTGTCGTTTTGGGGCTTTGAATCACCCAAATTAACCCATCACAACATCGCCACTATCGGTTCCGAACGCTTCGCTTTCCGGCTGCGGCAGTTAATTTATATTTTCTTTTTTAAAAATATTTTTTCTTTTTTTTTTTAGCTTCAGACAGACCTTCCTGCACAGTTTGCTGCGAGAGCTCTGTGGCTGGAGGGGTGGCAGCGAGGGTGCAGGGATGGGGGCATCTCTGGACACCATGACTGGCCGCTGGTGCCAGCCCAGCCCCTGCTCTCCCTTCCAGGGCACACCGGTGCCCTCCTTGCCCCGGCAGCCCTGTGGTGGGGCTGGCTGCCCCCAAAAAGGCTGTGGGCACAGGGTGGGCTGTGCCTGGGGCAGCTGCCAGGCCGTTCCCATGAACATCTGTCAGCAGCAGTCACATATTCCAGGGGTTTCAGTGATGGCGCTGCCTCCCCGCACGTGGGGGGTTTGTGGGTTTATAGTTTTTCCTTTTTTCTGGGGTTTTCCCATAATAACGACTCCTAATGAAGCTGGTTATGCCTTCCACAAGGAACATTAGTAGAGGAGTGCACGGCTCTGTATGGAGCGAGCTGGAAGGAGCAGGGGGTGCTGAGCGCTCACCGCACCAGATCCCACAATCCCAGACTGGTTTGGGTGGGAAGGGACCTTGAAATCCATCCAGTGCCACCCCTGCCACGGGCAGGGACCCTTCCAGCATCCTGGGCTGCTCCAGCCTGGCCCGGGACGGGTCAGGGATCCAGGGACAGCCACAGCCGGGAATTCCAGCCCGGCCCTTCACAACCCCTGCCCAGTACCCATCCAAATCTCCGCTTTTCCAGCGGGAAGCCACTCCCTGTGTTCCCCCCGTATCCCCCATTCCAGCCCGGCCCTGGGCACTGCCGGGGATCCAGGGACAGCCACAGCCGCTCTGGGCACCCCGTGCCAGGGCTGCCCGCCCTCCCCGGCGTGCTCCGCTGCTCCGAGGTGCGAAGGAGGAGTAAGGGCTGTGGAAGCCGCGGTGGTTATTCCCGCTCATCCCACAGGTGAGGAGGCTCAGGTATCGCGTTCCTCCGCTCCGCTCTGCCTCCCCGGGAGAATCCCCGAGCGCTGCTGTCTCCAGCGCGGGCGCTGATCTCCCGTGCGTGTTCCCGGCGTAAATCCTAAATCCTGCCGGACTCGGGCTGGGTTTTCCCCTCTCCGTGCGAGCGGGGAGCGGCTGTGGAATGCAAATCGCCGCTCGCTCCTCACCGCCTCATTAAAATGCGCAAACCCCCCCCAAAAAAACCCACCCTCCCTCCCGTCATTGTGGAGCTCCATCACCCCACACGGCAGAGCAGCGGCTTTGATATGGGAAACCCTATTGTCATTAACCTCATTACGACGGGACTCCTTCACTCCTGCCTTTCCAGGAGGATGCTGTAAGGATGATGATACGTTGCTGTTTTGCATAATGCGAAGTGGAGCGGGGTGTGGGTTTGTGGAAAGCAGGCAGCAGGAGATGAGGAGACTTGGATTATTTATTAGTATCCTCTGGAACTGTTGTGCTTCTGGAAGTTTAGACGCCGGTAAATGCTGGTGCTTTGGACAGGGATCCCTCAGCAGGGGCAGAGATTGGAAAAGGTGGGTTTTACCCAAAAATCTCGCATTGCTGTGGGTGAATAACCTGAGTTGTAGGAGACACAAGGTGCTGCTTTGGGAATTTCTGAGGTGCCAGCCCCACATGGATCACTGTCCCCTGAATTTGTTCTTGCTTGTTGTACACTCCATCCTGAAGAAACATCCCCTGGACACAGTGATTCTCCTAACCATGAAAGTTCTGTAAGTTTTTACAGGTTTTTTGTTTTTTTGTTTTTTGTTTTCCTTTTCATCTTGACTTTGAGACTGGGAGCAGCTGGAGCTGCAGGTGGTGTCCAACAGGCAGATCCATCTTGGATCTGCGCACGGCAATGTTTGTTTCCTTTCCTTGTAATCCCTAATGCTCCAATTTTCACTGGGCTGCATCCTTCAGGGAAACCTAATCTGGGGCTTGAGGGTTTTTTTGTTTCCATCTCTCAGGCCAAGAGAGAAAAGGAGCAAGAACAACTGGAGAGGGTTCAGTGGAGGGCTGTGCAGAGGTTCTGGAGTCTCCTTCCCCTGTGGAGAGGATCAGAACCCACCTGGATTTTGTCCTGTGCCACCTGCTCGTGGGGAACCTGCTTCAGCAGGAGGAGCTGATTCCCAGTGCCCCTTCCAGCCCAGCCCCTCAGGGATTCTGTGCAGGGGCAGGAGAGGTTGGGCAGAGCTGCATCCTCCCTCGTCTCCACGGCCTCAGGCTGCCCAGGGGAGCTCAGGGGGGACAGCAGCAGGAATTTCCCCATGGAAAGGGAGCTCAGGCACTGGCACTGCCCAGGGAGGTTTGGATCCCCATCCCTGGAGGTGTCCCAGGAATCCCTGGAGGTGGCACTCAGAGCTCTGGGGACAGGGTGGGGATGGGGCACAGCTGGACTCGATCCTGGAGATCTTTCCTTCCCTTAACCAGCATTTACCTCCAGTTAAACACGACAAGTTCCAAACCAGAGCAGGACCCAGAGCCGGGATCCTCCCCGGCATCGCATCCCGTGGGTGTGGCAGCGCTGAGCTTTCGCTCTCAGGGCGATGATGAGGGCAGCAAACCCCACCCGAGCCCTGTGGCCTTTCAGCCCCTTCCCGGACTCAGGGCTGCTCTGTTTGCAGCACACAAGCGATGAGGATCTGCGTTCCTGCTCGGGAATGCCTCCTTCCATCCCCGTGCCTCCTCTCTGCGGCGAGTAACAAAGAGCTGTCGGGAGGAGCAGAGGCTTTCTGAACCACAGAAGAGCTCCTTTGAGCAGAAAATCTAACGGTGTGCAACACTTTCGTGAACCCTGCGTGTGCCCAGCTGGAACTTGGAGAGCTCTCACGAGAAGCCATGGGGACAGTTCATGACAACAACTTTCATCCAGTCTCTGAGCCGGCGTGGACATACACAGTGTGTACGAGGGCAAGGAGGGCTGGGGGATGCTCCAGGGGAGGAGTTTTTGTGTGCAGAGGGTTGGTGCCATGAGCTGCTGCTCAGGACAGCGTGAACCAGGGTGTTTAACTCCCATCTGCAGCCTCAGCTCGCGTTAAAGATGCTCAGTTTATCCTTCCCAGGGTTTTGTCTGGGATGCGGTTTCCTCAAGGTTTTGGAGCACACGTGCAGGACTCTGCTCTGCACAGCAGTGAGAGGTCAGTGATCAGAGAGAGGTCAGTGATCAACCACAGATTTAAAAACTTGGGGATTCATGCAGTTCCAAGTGTTCTTCTGATGACAGGACTGCCAAACATCCGGTGTCCTGGTGTATTTAACTGGACATTTCAGAGGAGCCTCAGGAGCCCAGTGATGCTTCCAAGAGGGCAGCTGTGTAGAATTCCGGGATTTCCAGGTCTTGGAAAAGGGAAAAGCCCTCCCAGACCATCGAGTCCAACCTGTGCCTGATCCCCAGCTTGTCACTGAGTGCCACGTCCAGGAATTCCTTGGACACCTGCAGGGACGGAGACTCCAAACCTCTCTGGGCAGCCCCTTCCAACACCTGACCCCCATTTCCATGGGGAAATTCCTGCTGGTGTCCAAGAATACGTAACCATTAATGGATGACTGGGGGTGTTGTAGGCAGAGCTCTTCCCTGCCTGGTTAATTCTGGGGCTGGTGGGCAGGAGGGGCCTGAGGGTGGAGGAAGTCGAGGTGCTCAGCCCTTGGACTGTCCCATCCCTGCTGATCTCCTTGAGGAACACAAGCTGGAGCTAATTCTGTGAGGTCTGGACACGCATTTGTGAATGCAGATTCCACAAAGGAGCCGCTGACCGCACAAGTTATCCGAAAGCTCCCCCTTTGTGAATTGCTCTCATCCAAAATCACTGATTTGCACAAGCCAGTCTCGGTCCTGGCCCCTTCAGAGGGCTCCTGCTGGGGAGGGAGGGAGGGATGGCCGTGCTGCTGGCACCCCTGCAAACATCCTTTTATTCCCTACACGAAGGGTAAAATCCTGCATTTCGACTCCGTCTTTCTCCTCTCTTTCCTTTTTAGCAAAAAATCTGCTTAAATTTTGAAATAGGTTCTTGAGCAACTCCAAAGGCTCTCCCTGGTGAATTCCTCCACCATTAAGGCCGCTCTTTACAGATGTTTCCCGTTCATTTTGGTGGAATGAAATGGCAGTTCTGTCTCTCACATGATGGGTAAAAGCTGCCGTAAACTGAGCCTGAAACAGAAGTACAATCCACAGGGGAAGCACTAGCACAGGTTTAATGTATTCCCCTCAGAAATCACAAAAGTCTTCCAGGGTCTTACGTGTTTATCCTTAAGCTGGTGCAGCCCCTGCCTGGCCCCGGTGTGTTTTACGTTTTGGTTTCCAAGCAGGTGCTGAAGCTGCAGGAGCTTCTTTGCTTCCACAGGCTGCGAGCTGGAGCTGCTGCTGCAGCTCAGGAACCTTCTCTGAGGGCTGGTGCTGGCTGCAGTTTGTGATGCTGGGCAGGGAGGCTTTCTGGGTTTGGGGTGCTGAAACGAACCCTGCCGTGGTGCAAGTTGTTATTTCATGGAACCACGGAGTACCCTGAGCTGGAAGGGATCCACAGGGATCGAGTCCAAGCCCAGACACCCCAGAATCCCACCCTGGGCATCCCTGGAGTGTTGTCCAAGCTCTCCTGGAGCTCTGGGGCTGTGCCCACTCCCTGGGGAGCCTCTGGGGATGAACCTTTCCCTGAAATCCAACCTAAACCTCCCCTGGCACCGCTTCCTGCTGTTCCCTCCGGTCCTGTCACCAGGGCCCTCATGCACAGCTCATTACACAAAACAATTATTTATCTCAGTCCACGTTTTGCTGGGATTGCTCATCCAGTGGCTGAACCACGAGCTGTGAGTGCAGCCAGCCCCGGGCGCAGTCGTCAGAGCACCAGCAGCACGCGCTCCCCAAGAACGCCTCCCCCAGCCGCGTCCCAAACCTCCTGCCCTGTTCTGGGACGCAGTTACAAGTGGCTGTGCCTCTGCCAGCAGCCCAAGTTTCCCCACTGCTGAGCAGTTTTCCCTCACTTGACAGCTCTCCCCTTTCCTCCAGCCCTGGAGAACCTTCACGAAACGGCCGAGCGCTGACCTTTGCCCGGGAGGGGAGGGAAAAAGCGGGTGTGGGAAAGGCAGGAGGCGGCAGCTCAGCCTGGGCATGGAACGAGGATGGAGAAACGCCCAAAGAAGAGGAGGCAGGGACAGAATTGGCGGGTGAGCTGCGGAGGGGGAGCTGATTCCTCTGCAAACACGGGACAGGAGGCGGGCTGTGGGATCCCGAGGCTGGGCCCCTCACCCTGGCGCTGCTGCTCCAGCTCTCTGTTGTCTTGCGCTGAGAATTTGTCACCGAGTGTGCAATGGAAACACTTCCGTAATTGCCCGTATTATATGGATCATTGACCTTCAACAGGGAAGCTGCTGAAGCAAGTGTCCATTTATCTGGAAAATTACCACATGGCAAGAGCACATTAGGCTGCTTCCCTCCGTCTCCTCCAGCAAGGGCTTTTAGCTGCTGGACCACAAATCCCTGCCCGTGCTCCCAGCTGCAGCTCCCGTGCTGGGGCGCAGGAGGAGAAGGGGATGTGGCAGGGCTTTTCCCACCGCAGCAGCTCGGGGAGGGGGGCTGGCATCCTCAGAGGGGCAGCAGATCCCGGGGTTTGGGTCCCCGGGTTAAATTTGGGGTTGAAAATTGAGGTGTGAAAGTCGTAGGTCAATGAGAGTGTCAGAGGTGACAGGCAGCTGACAGGGCCAGCACTCCTGCTGCAGCGCAGTGCCTGAAAGGAAGGATAAATGCAGTGATAATGTCATAATAAATGATAAACACAACGCTGGGGCATTGGAATGTGCCTGTCCATGCCCGTGCTCCAGCCTGGGGCATTCCCAAAGTCCTGGCACAACAAATTCCAGCAGCGCTGCTTTGCTGGAGATGCTGCTGGGTTTGAGGGGATGGAGATTCAGCGTTTGTAGAGAATCCCGCAAGGTTGGGGATGGGAGGGATCCCAAATCCCACCCAGAGCCACCCCTGCCATGGCAGGGACACCTCCCACTGTCCCAGAGTGTGCAAACCCCAACGTCCAGCCTGGCCTGGGGCACTGCCAGGGATGGGACATTTCCCCCAAATTCAGTCACAGGAGGTTTGATCACATCCCAGGCTCCACGAGTGGAGCTCTTGTGCAGAATTCCCCTCATTTCCGGCACTTTTGTGGCATTAAAATTCATGTTTCCTGCAGAGTGTTTCTGCAGAACCCGTGTGTGCCCAGCCCAGGGGTTCTTGTGTCCGAATGAGTTTTGGGGACAAAACGAACCCTTGTTTGGTGTTTGTTCAGCAAAATGTCTCTACGGGGATTTATTTATTCACACAGCTTCAGGTAAAGTGGGGGGAACGCAGCCAAACTTTTCAGCTACAGTTCTATGCAAAATGACTAAAATAGGATTATTTACCATGAACACGCAGTGTTATTTCCTTCCCGCAGGTTTCGGCTCTGCCTCTGCGAGCTGATGTTTATCAGGCAAAACAAAGGACAAAATTAGCCGCTCGTTAAGTTCGGTTCCACCGCTCTTATCTCGTAACTCTGTCGGAGGGTTTAAAAAAAGCCCGGCGAAAAAGCAGCTCCCAAGGCCGTGCGCTGTCCTTGCCGGGGTTCCAGGGCAGAGCATCCTCCCGCCGCTAATCCTGGCTGCCTAAAGGGAAAATCCCCAGCATCAGATACCCTAAAAATGCGCTTTTACCGCCCCTTCCTCCAGCTCTGGCAATGCCTTGAGCTTTCATTCAGTGTGGATTAATAATCCATCCGAAAGAAGCATTCCTTATTTTCCTTTTCCGGCGCAGTTTCGGTTGGGATTCTCCAGCAGGATTATTCCTTTGCCTTATCCCATAATTTGCAGCACTCACCCATGAGTACAGCACCTCAAAATAAAACCCCCAATTTTTAATATACATACATACATATATATATATGTATGTATGTATGTATGTATGTATGTATGTATGTATATTTGCCTATAAATATTTGTATTTTTACCCACGTCACTGGTGGGGAAGATGCTGGAGGAATATGGAGCTGGTGGATCAGATCCCTTCCTCACTTCATTTCTTCCCTCGAGAAAATTTTACTTTTTAAAGAATTATTATTATTATTTTTTCCTCCCCACATGAAATTTCTACTTAGAAACAGAGAAATTTAAGTTGAAACACTCAAAGTGATGATTTCCTCTAGAGCAGGTTAAGACAGCTCCTAACCCTGGTGGGATGGGGGGGTTGTTTTGGGAGAAGGAGCTGGAATTTGCCGTGTCTGAGCCATGGAATTCCAGAGACAAGAGCAGTGAATCTTCTGCCTGGGTATTTTCTTTCTTAATCCCATATTTAAACTTTGGCCTCACTTTCCAGGAGAAGCTCAGCAATGGAAAAAAAAGAAATTCTGGGTTTTTTTTTTAAAGCTGAATGCCTTTTAAATATAGTTTATAGTTAGAAGTTTTCAACGAGCTCATTCAGAACTCACATGGAAAGTTTGGAGATTTACTCTTAAAGACTGTAATTAATTGTCATTTAATCTGGCCCCTAAGCAAATGCCTCGAAACACATCTCTTATTTCTCTTCTTTCCCTTCTTTCCCACAATTTATGTTATCCTGGGATGTGCCAGGATCAGGATTGGAGCAGCCCCATCTGCATCAGGCTCACATCACACTCTGCTGTGACTTTGGATGCTGCCATAAATCCAAATATTCTTAATTTTAACACTCTCCTTAGTGCTCTCCTGTGTCTTTTCCAGCCCAGGCTGCCTCCACTGTGTTGTTCCATTTATCTCTCGAATCCCACCTTGGAGGGAGAACAGGGAAAGCCTCAGGAGAGGGGCAGCAGCATCAGGAACAACCCCAGGGGTCCTGTGGGGTGGCAGGAAATCGGGATCAGCACAGGCACGGGGAGTGAGGGGTGAAAGGGGGTCGTGACAAAGCCCTTGTGTGGAATTTTGTACAGCACTCGGGGCAAAAGGAAAATTCTTAATCGCAGGATAAACTTGGAGGTGGTGAAGGTGCCTCAAGCTCCAGGCCAGGCTGGACATTGGGCTGGGAGCACCTGGGGCAGTGGGAGGTGTCCCTGCCATGGCAGGGGTGGCATGGGTGGGATTTGGGATCCCTCCCACCCAACCCAGGCTGGATTCCACGACGGAAGGATGGGATGGATTTCCCATTTCCCCGCAGAGCAGGGCGGGGACTCTCCGAGCCGTGGAAGAGGGGTCACGCAGCAAACGGGGAAAGAGCTTTGTAAAACCCTCGGGGGTTTTCAGACTCAGGCAGGGAGGGTGCCCTGGCCATGGGGAGAGGGAGGCTTGCAGGAGCCCAGCAGGGATTCGGCTCTGGAGGCACCGGCTCGCACCTGAGCTCACCTGTGGCCGAGCCGGGCTCGCACCTGCCGCGGCACCGGCGCTCGGAGCGCCCGCAGCCCGCGGAGCCGCCGCGCCCCGCTCGCAGGCAATCGCTAAATATTTGCATTTTACTCGGGAGCTGGCCAGCACACGCTGCGAGCAGGATGAGGCCCCAGGCAGCCTTTGTTTTGTTAGTGAGAGGAGTTTGTAGCGGGCTTCATTTTCACTCCCTAAGCCTCCCTGCGATCTGCCCCGTGCATCTGCCTCCCCTTGATCTCGCTGCCTGACTGACAGCTCCTTCACACCGGCGTTATCCGTCAAAACATCGTTCCGCGGAATCCCTTTGGAAGGAGTTTTTGTTATTATTAGAAATCAAAATGCGGCGATAATTGAATCCCCTTGTATTCCCTGCGTAACGCGGGGAGTAAGACACATTCACACCTGAGGGGAAAACACATCTGGATTTCCTCTTTGCCCCGAGTCCAGGAGCTCTCCCTCTGCCTGGCTTTGATTCTCCTGCCTCGCAGGGGGAGGAAATTTGCAGCGTGTGCATCTCATCTGACGGAAAACAACGCCATACCTATGCTGATTTTTTTATTATTATTTTTATTTTTTTTCTTTTTTTTTTTTTTTTTGCTGTAGGAATGGCATTAAATAAATACGTAGCAGGCTGCGGTGTCACAACAAGGAGATGTACAATTACGGAGACAAAATACCCCAAGGAAATCAACACAAGGCTTATTAATATCCAGGCCTGCAGAAGACAACTGTCAGACAATTGGTCAACAAGGTACATGGTATCTGTTAGATACTGACTAACCCATTATGATCTTTATGAAGTGTCCTTTTGGGGGTCTAGATCTTCAAATATGAGTTGGAAGACCCTTTTCTTTTATTAGTTGCTAAGCTCTTTATACTTTTACCATATTGCGGCAGGTTAGAAGTCTGAGCTTTATTGTCTTATGTTATTGAAAATCCAGATTCCCGCAGCCTTCTCCCTCAGGTCAAGATTTGTCTGAGAATACATTCTCATTTCTCCATGTACAAAGGCTGTCTGGAGAGAGGCAGAAAAAGATTATGACTGTAATATACTTAAATCCAATTTATTTGCCTGACTAGAAACTTCCACACTTCGCAATTGCTTCCTACAGAAGATTTTGTATTTAATTCCTTGGTCGCGGCGAGGAGCGGGAGCGATCCGAGTCCTCCAACGGGTCTGAGCCGGAGGAGAGGCACGCAAGCAGCTCTGGCACGGCGGCTCTCGGTTCCTGCTTCAGAAATGAAGGGAAACCAGAAGGGGTTTTTCAATACCCGCTGCAGAGCCGGGCTCTGGGGGCACCGGGGGCTCCTTGATGGAGACATCCTTGGGCTCCGTGACTTCATTCCCGCGCTGCCCTCTCGGTTCTGCACCGAGAGGAGTGCCTCAGCCGCTCTGGGCACCCACCACGGGATCCCAGCACCCGGGGCTATTTAAAACCTTCATTTGAGAAGGCCTGAAAAGCCCCAGCTCGGGTTCCCTGCGCCCTTTCCCGCAGCAGGGGTGGCACCAAAGCCTTTGTGCCTGGCTCCAGAACAAACGTGGCCAGGCCAGCTGGGGCACCACCAACACCTTCGTTTGGGGGCAAAAAACGTAAAATGGGATGAAAGGAAGCTTCGTAAAGGGCAGCACTTCCCTTTGGACTGCGGCTGGGACTGCCCATAACACTGTGCAGGGATACCTGGAAGGGCTGGATAAACCCTCCCAAAGGGATCAGGCGCTGATGCTGCAGGGGCCCTGGTTGTGCCATCTGCATTCGGAACTCGCTGCTTGGGCAGGGCAGCGCCCAGAAGCATCAAAAAGGAGAATTTCTTTAGTTACGAGAACACAACCGTACAAAAGCAGTGATTTGGTGTGAGGGTCAGAGGCCCTGAGGTGAGGAGGGTGATGGCACCGTGCCCATGCCCAGCAGGGCCTGCAGCCCCTCTGCAGCTCCTGGCAAGAGGGATGCTGGAACTCTGGAGGCTGAGAATTCCAGGCTTTCTGTTCTGACCCTCAAGCCAACACTGCATTGACCTGAGGCCGTGGAACAGGCTCCCGAAATTGAGTGACAGTGCTGGGATTGGGGGCGTGGTTTGAATAAAAGTGTGTGATGTCACAGGGTGGAAAACTTAGATTTGAGATTTTATTATGTAGTAGTATATGTGAAGCAATATGGAGGATTTGTGGCATTGCCTAAGTCCTTCTTCTTCACCTTCTCCTTCCTTCTTCTTTGTTGATGCTTGGGATGGAAAATGCAAATATTTTTTTTGGAGGAGCGTCATCTGGATGAGGCAGAACGTTGAAGAAACAACCTTCCACATCTATGGTTACAAGTGGCCACTCTCTCTGTTCCCTTGAGATTGGGACTCTGGGGGTGCTGGGGCAGGTGGGCGTGGATGTCTGTCCTAGGGTGACTTTATGATGTTTGTATCCTCAATCCTCTGTTCTGTTTGTGCTGTATATTGAGTCCTGTGCCTTTAAGACTGGTTCTAAGAGCCAGGAGAAGCGCGGAGTTTGTTTTGAGCAAACTGCCTGACTCCTCCACATTCTCCTCTGGACGGGGTGTTCAGCGGAGGCTTGGAGAGACTGCAGGACAGAGATTTTTTTTTGCTTTTAGTTAGTTTCAGCTAGCTAGGGCAGAGAAGTTCCCTGGACTGTTTTTTTTTCCTTTTTCTTGGAACTGTTTAAACCTGCTCTGGACTGAAAACCCAGGGGAGCACTGGGGGCTGCACCTGCGGCCCACCGGGGCCTGGACCTCGGCATTTTCCAGCAGCGCCGGAGGGACTGGGACTGATGAGAGACTGAGAGAGAGCCGAGCTCCACCCACGGCAAGGACTTTCTCAATTTGCCATCTCACTTCAGAAGGAGAGGTTTTATTGTTTCATATTATTCATTCTTTATACTTCCATGCACTTCATTTGTTTAGTAAAATAGTTTTTTTCCACTTTTCTCCAAAGAGGTTTTTTTCCTGGACCGGTTGGAGGGAGGGGCCACTTGGGTTTGCTTCCTTAGAGGGAACCTATACAGGGGTTTTCTCCCAAATTTGTCCCAAACCAGGACAATGTCCCACCCACACAGTGCCCCCGGGGCTGGGCACGGCTCTCAGAAGGGTGGCCAGCGCTCCCTGATGTGCTGGGACAAGGGACAGAAGGACAGAGCCTTTGGTGCTCTCTGGTGCCTGGTGGCCACCGAGCTGCCACAAGCCGAACACCCTGAAGCTGCGGAGGAGGAGCTGCCTCCATCCCCTGGTGGATTTTCCCTCTGCTCCAGAGCAATTCGTCTGTCCTAAGACCAAGCCCACTCTGGCCGTTTATTCGGGAAGATGCTGCAGCAGGGGATTTTTACAGCCGCAGAAGGAGATCTCAGCTCAGTTCTTGGCTTGAAACAGAGACCGACTCAATTCTCCCAGAAAACACCCCAGCACTGAGAACTTCAGAGCAGCCGGGCTGGATAAAACCCCCTGTCACCACAAAACGTATTTAACTGCTCCCAAATCTCTGCAACTTGTAGGATCCCAGCACGTGGCTGTGTGGCTTGTGCTTTCCAGGAGCACCATCCCTTACCCACCCTGGAATTCCCTCTCCAGGCGTCCCAGCTCTGTCCCTGGGCTGGTTTTGAGCATCCATGGAGCTGGATTTTTTTTCATTTCCCTCCCAATCTTTTGAAGAAATTCTCCTTTTCAGAGTCCGCACCCTGTGGGGCTCAGAAATCATAACAATTAATGCTGGCAAAGTCTCCTGAAGCCACCTAAGCCGTCCCTCCCAGGGCAGGATTGCTGGAGCAGGCAGAGAAATTAATGGGGAGGGGAGGGACGGGAGCCAGGCAGGGACCTGTTCCCCAGCTAAAGTTGGGGTAAAAAGTTAAAATCACCTAAAAAAGCTGCCTCTGTCACCCGAGGGCCTGATGGTTAATACGGAAGGAGATGTAATCATCAATTTGTCCCATTTTTAACTCTTATTTCAACATTTGGGTTGTTGTTGGGGGGGGGTTCTGTTCGTTTGTTTGTTTGGTTTTCCCCTTATTTTTGACTTCTCCCGGATTTTGTAGCAACAAGGGGTGATCAAACAGATTTACAGCAGTGGGTGTTTATCACCCTTCCAGAGGCGTTAAGTGGCCATAAATGCATATGAAATATCCGCGGCGGATCCTCGGCAATGTGTTCTTCCTACGTTCCTAATTGCTAGCAGGGAAAAAGAGGAGGAATTTGTTTACCAGCTTCCTGCATAATCTTCAGACATCTGGAGCTGCGAGGTCTGGGCGGCGTTCCTGGGGGACGGGAAATCCATCAAGGACAATTAGACAACCGGGGAGCCGCAGCCGAGAGGGAATTTTCCAACCATGGGAAAAGGGCTCCGAGCACGGCCCGGCACCCGGCCGCCCTCCCTGGGCTCCCCTGCTCTTCCTCCTCTCCCTGACAAGTTTTTCCCCTCTCCTTTTATCCTCCTGCCACTGCCGGGAATGGTTTGACTCGATGATGTTGGGGTTTTTTTCCCTAAATTCTTTCCCGACCTGCTGGTTTCCACCGTCTGCAGGTGCGCCGTCCCTCACTGCTGTGTGAATTTTCTCAAAGAAGGGACGGCGCCCTGGGGAAAACTGATTTTTGTGGGATATAATTGCTGTCTTAAGGGTGGTTTAGGCTTTTTTTTTTTTAGGGAGGGGAAATACCTGGTGAGCACCTTGCTGCGTGAGCCCTCGCCGCTGGCTGCTGTCACACACTCCTTCCCCAGGGCTCCTCTGGGCTCCTGGCATCCCTCAAAAACCCAGGGAACAGCAGTCCCCGTGGGGCTGCTCCTCATCTGCGCCACAGATGGGTTATTGATGATTTTCTGTTTCTTATTTAACAGCTTGAGATCAGCAGAGAGAGACTGCGTGGTTTGATTGAAATCAGCCAAGGAACTGCTTTTAATCACGATTTAAATCAAAATTAAAAAAAAAAAAGAAAGAAAATAGTGAGAGACTTCGGTTTAAGTAATTGGTTTTTAAATTTGCTTTGCATTTGGGCTTTTTCAGTTGCCTAAATGAAAGGGGCCGTCCCCTTTGGGGGTGTCCTGCAACCAAAATTCTCCTTGCGACACATTAGGGCCAAAGACCACTTGTGTATTTTCATGAACATACTTTAATTTAATTTTTATACAAACCCCACTTATCTGCCGTATTTTTATTCATTTGTTGTTGCCTGTGTTTTATAATTCCTGGTATTGGGCCGTGGCAGGAGGTGACTGGAAGGCGGCCAAGGGACACTTTTTCCTGGAGATACTACTTTTTGTTCCACACAGACGTGAGAAGAGATGCTTAAATACATTTGACAGCAGGGCACAAGGCTGGGGCAGCCCTCGGGAGCACTCAGGTGTGCCCAGGGCGGGGGATTTGGGAAGGGCTGGGGGTCCCTGAGCCACCTGGCAGCCCCAGGAACCCCCCAGGAACCCCCCAGCTCCTTCTGCTCTGTAGAATCAGCAGAATTCTCACATCTTTGGGCAAAGACAGGTGTCCAAATCCAGCTTGGACAAGGCTTGGAGCAGCCTGGGGCGGTGGGAAGTGTCCCTGGGCATGGCAGGGGTGGCACTGGGTGGCATTTGAGGTC
The DNA here is from genome assembly GCA_037837765.1 of Delichon dasypus. NCBI lineage: Eukaryota > Metazoa > Chordata > Aves > Passeriformes > Hirundinidae > Delichon > Delichon dasypus. The sequence continues at coordinate 1,233,758 of JBBAXF010000009.1, read as the reverse complement.
CCGTCCCACCCAAACCGGGCTGGGATTCTGGGATTCAGTGGAACCATCAGCATCAGGGAGGGGAAGCACAGGGAGAGCTGTGCTTGGAGCACCCACAAAGTGTTAATTTAGGATTAATTTAATTTAATTTATGCCCTTCCACTTCTGAGAAGTCCTTCTGGCCAAGCTAGTGCTGGAATGGGTTGGGTTTGGGAATGGATTGGGGTGGGTTTCAGGATGGTTTGGGATGGGTTGGAGCGGGTTTTGGGGTGGGTTTGAGAGGGTTTTGGGGTGGGTTTGGGGATGAGTTTTGGGTTAGGTTTGGGGATGGGTTTTGGGTTCGGTTTGGGGATGGGTTTTGGGGTGGGTTTTAGGATGGTTTGGGTTGGGTTTTGGGTTGGGATTTGGTATGAGTTGGGTTGGGTTTTGGGTTGGGATTGGGGATGAGTTGGGTTAGGTTTGGGGATGGGTTTTGGGGTGGGTTTTAGGATGGTTTGGGTTGGGTTTTGGGGTGGGTTTGGGGATGGTTTGGGTTAGGTTTGGGGATGGGTTTGGGGCTGGGTTTGGGGATGGTTTGGGTTGGGTTTTGGGGTGGATTTTAGGATGGTTTGGGTTGGGTTTTGGGGTGGGTTTGGGGATGAGTTGGGATGGGTTTTGGGTTGGGATTGGGGATGAGTTGGGATGGGTTTGGGGATGGGTTTGGGGATGGGTTTGGGGATGGGTTGGGGTGAGTTTCAGGATAGTTTGGGGTGGGTTTCAGGCTGGGTTGGGTTTTGGGCTGGGCTCCATGGATGGTTTGCCTGCGGATGTTCCCACTGGGGAGCAGGAAGCCGAGTTACTGCTGAGGGCAGATGGGTCCCGTGAACCCATTCCAACCCAGCTGCTGCTCCCTCTGCTCCCTCTCCTGTGGAGGTTGGGAATTCTGGAATGTTCTGCCTGAGGAGGTGTTGGAGTCACCGGCCCTGGATGTGTTTAAACCAAGCCCGGGTCGGCACTCGGTGCCGCGGTTTAGTGGAGGTGTTAGGGCTGGGCTGGATGATCCCAGAGGTCTCTTCCAAGCTGGGATTCCGTGAATTCCCACTGCTGCCCAGTGAGGATTCACCCCCAGCGTGGATGAGCCGTGCCAGGAGCGCTCCCTGCTCTCCTGGAGGGGTGATCGATACCCGAGCTCACCTTCTGCCGCTGCAAAGGTCGCGCTGGGAGCTCGCCCTGCAGACAAAACAGAACATTATGTCTTCTTTGGGCTCCGAACTGCAAATCCCGAAAGTGAGACACGGTCGGGAAGCTTTGGAGCCAGCTTTGGAGCAGCCAGGCTTCCTGCAGCCCTGAGCTGCATCCCGGGCTGCGGGGACAGGAGGGAGGCCAGGTCCCGGCAGCAGGGAAGGGGATGCTGTGGGGAAGGATGCTCGGGAGCAGGGGATGCAGCGAATAGAGCTGTACGGGCAGATGCGAGCTCAGGTAGGCGCAGGGCCGAGCGATGCTCCAGGAGCGGTGCTGGAGCTCCTTCCTGTGGTGGCAGGGATGAGTTACCGACCGTGGAGCACCGGCCTGGCATCGGGAGCCAGCCTGGGAATGCTCCTCCATCCACCGGGAGAGCAGCGGCCCCGCGGGCTCAGGGCAGAGTGACCCCCTGGACACTGCTCCGGACACTCCAGCGGTACTGGTGTGGTCATCCCAACCCGCCCTGGGCGGTCACTCACGGGCCGTCCCTGAAATAATGTCATTTTCTTACTGGTGTCTCTCACCTTCCCGGTCAGGGATGGTCAGGATGGGGTGGAAGGACGGAGCAAGGATGGCAGCCCTGGCCCCGGGACAGGCAGTCCTGGGGAATTTGGGGGGCTGGCGGCTCCGGGGAGCCCCTGGGCAGCTCCGGGCACAGGGAGGGATGGGCAGAGCCCTGGGTGCTGCCCGCTGCCCTGGCCGCAGGGACGGCAGCAGGGACGGGGACGTGGTGCCTGCAGAGCTCCGAGAGAGCACAGTTCGGACCTTCACGTTCTGCTGATGTGGGATTTTCGGGCGCAGTTGATCAGTGTTGTGTTACTCGGTTTACGCCCCCGGGGTCAGCGCCAGGCGCTGGGAAAGCACAGCCAACATTATTTGTATTGCTAAACAAAGTCAAGGAATTCAAAGCCGTACCTGTAATCATACTCGGCAGTTCTTTTAGGAGAAGTAATCCCTAAAATACTCCACAGGCATGGATGGGGTTATTAATGACAGCCACGGCCTGGAATATCTATATCTATATCTATATCTATATCTATATCTATATCTATATCATCTTTATCTATCTCTATCTCTCTATCTCTATCTATCTCTATCTCTATCTCTATCTCTATATCTATATCTCTATCTCTATCTCTATCTCTATCATCTCTATCTCTATCTCTCTCTATCTCTATCTCTATCTCTATCTCTGTCTCTGTCTCTGTCTCTAACTCTATCTCTATCTCTCTATCTCTCATCTCTATCTCTATCTCTATCTCTGTCTCTATCTCTATCTCTATCTCTATCTCTATCTCTATCTCTATCTCTATCTCTATCTCTATCTCTATCTCTCTATCTCATCTCTATCATCTCTATCTCTATCTCTATCTCTATCTCTATCTCTATCTCTATCTCTATCTCTATCTCATCTATATATTTATCTATATATTTATCATCTCCAAGGGATGCAGGAGCAGCCCCGCTGCTGCCAGGGCCGGGTGGGGACTCTGAACCCGGCACTTTCCTGCCCCCTGCGCTGCTTTTTGCTCCTTCTGCTCCAAGAAGAAGCTGAGCATAAGTTATTAATGAATTCCTTTTAATAGGAGCATTTATATGCGTCGAGCTGGGTGAAATTCAAAATCGGGTGGAAAACATCGGGGCTGCGCTACCGTAGGGATGGGGCACTGAGGAGGGGCACGAGTGGGAGCCTGCACAGCTTCCCTGGCTCCAGTGCCTGGGGGGACAGAGCTTGGAGCAGCCCGGGACAGTGGGAGATGTCCCTGCCCTGGAACTGGACGGGCTTCGAGGTCCTGTTCCAGTCAAACCGCTCTGGGATTCAGCGAGGTCTGCGGGGATGCTCCGCAGAGCTTACCCAGCCCCACCTGCTTGGGAGAGAAAACAGAGCTGTGGGGAGACAGCAGGTGCAGCTGCAGCTCCCTGAACCCCTTCATCCAGGGCCAGGCTCCGCACCGAGAGCCAGGGGAGGGGAGCGGGACCGGGAGGAGGTGGGAGCAAACCCCTTCCACGCTTCTGGAACAGGAGCAGCGGGAATAAGATGCCACTTTTCTGGCACTAATGAACGTGTGGCAGCGCAGGAATAGCTCTGTGCCCATAGGAAGTCTGGATTCTCAGCTACTGTTTAAGTTCCTTTTCTTCTCAAAGTGCCGGTGAGGCTCGGTCCTGTCATCCACTTCCTCTTACAACCGACTTCAAAGGAAATCCTGCTGGCAAAATAGCTACAGAATTGTGTCAGGAGTTTATTTGCTCCCAAGATTAGATAATTAATGAAGACAGAATATTAAAATTGCATTTACATAAAGCTAAGGGTAATCTTAAAGCGTTCTATTATTTTGTAAATGACCCGAAGTTTGTAAGGCATTTATAACGATCAGTCAGGAGACGAGGCCTTTCAAATGAGGAAGTACAATTTATAATCTCACTTTCCTTCATTATTTATTCATCCTGCTGTTGAATCATGTGCTTTTCAAAACCTGAAAAGCCACGGAGCTCCCTTTACCTGCCACTGGTGCTCTGGAAGGAAACCAAGTTTTGTGTTTGAGTCGGTCCCAACCACATCGTGAGGGGAGCTCCACACAGATCCTTTCCTTGGGCCCAGTTAGCCTGAAATTCATAAAATCCCAGACTGGTTTGGGCTGGAAGGGGCCTTAAAGCTCATCCAATTCCACCCTGCCACGGCAGGGACACCTCCCACTGTCCCAGGCTGCTCCAGCCCCAGTGTCCAACCTGGCCTTGGGCACTGCCAGGGATCCAGGGGCAGCCACAGCTGCTCTGGGAATTCCAGCCCAGCCCCTGCCCACCCTTCCAGGGAACGATTCCTGCCCAAAATCCCATCCAACCCTGCCCTCCTTCAGCTGAAGGCCACAGATCCCACGGAACTGCTGCTCTCTGGCTTTCCCTTCAGGCTCAGACTTTGTTACACCTGAATTACTGAAGACACCGTGATGGTAAAACCAGACACTTCCTATTTTCAGCATAAACCCCTGGGAATATCGACTCCTTTCCACTCTGGTCTGTGTTTGTGGCAGTGCCCTGAACGATTGCCACTGTATGAACTCGTTGTTCTGCTCCTTTCAAGCAAGGCTCTGAGCCAGCGGATCTTTGTTTAAACCCATCGCCCATTCCTGGGTGTGGCAATTGCCCACCCCTCGCACCAGGGAGGGATTTCCAGCACACAAACTGGGCTGCCTTGCATCCCTGGCAGTGCCCAAGGGGCAGCCTGGCACAGTGGGAGGTGTCCCTGCCTTGGCAGGGGCGGCACTGGGTGGGATTTCAGGTCCCTCCCAACCCAAAGCATTCCAGGATTTTATCCCAAGAGCGGTGTGCTCTCAGCGGGCACCAAGGGCTCAGGAGGATCCCCCCAGGGAAATCAGACCCTTAACCCCAAGGCTTCTCCAGGAGCATTCCCTCATCCCAAGCAGGAACAATAATTTCCAACAATAAAGCCCCAAATTCCTGGCTGCAAGAGCTGGCCCTGAGCCCACCCCGCTGCTCTTCAGCACCGAGAGCAACACTGGGTCAAGAACTGACAGAGAACCTTCTCTCCCTTCCCTAAAGGGGCTGTCCCAGGCTGGGGAAGCGATTTGCTGCACACAGGGACGGGGAAAGCAAAGTTTGGACAGGGCAGGATTTGGTGACTCAGCTTTTACCAGAACTGGGACGACTTCAACGGGACGCTCAGCACAAGGGATGGAACCCTGGCCATAAATCCAGACAGAAAACTGGGAATGTTATTTACTAACTGCCCTAAATTACCCCATCTCCAGTGAAATAGCCTCCCTTCGCCAAACAACTCGCACCAGCTATTTCCCTCTCCTTACAAACTCCTTTCAAAACTACTCAGAATCCTTTCCCTTCCCGGCTTTGCTCAGAAATGCACATTTTAAAAACTTCCCAGGCTCTTTCCTTGCTGAGCTGCTGAGCCAGGGACCGAAGCATCTGGCACTTGCTGGGATTTTCCAGCTGGAGGTGTGGAGTTCAGAGAACTTAACTTTCATTTAAAGACTTTTTTTTACGTTCAAGTCTGAGACAAACCAGCGCCCTGTTGGTGCAGCGAGTGCCGAGGCACTGGAGATGGATTCCTGCCCCGGTGCCTGTGAAGATGAGGGAGGTGAGGATGAAGGCTGCTGCTCAGGAAGGTGCTCGTGAGCAGAGGGAGGATTTGGGGGAGAGCTGGGAGGCTCAGGGGGGATTTTATCTCTGTGATTTCAGCTGTGCTCTGCCCTGCTGAGGAGCTGTAATGGAATGTTCACATTCCACAGCTCCTGCTATTCCCAGGGCACGGACAAGCCTGGCTCAGGGCACCGCTGACAAAAGGAGAGGTGTGTTGACACCTCTTTATGAATTAAAGCCTAATTAATAAATTAGGATTCAAGCTGTGGCTGCTCCTGGATCCCTGGCAGTGTCCAAGGCCAGCCTGGAGCAGTGGGAGGTGTTCCTGCCATGGCAGGGGTGGCACTGGAGGGGATTTGAGCTCCCTCCCTGTTGGAACCCTGGGCACTGGGAATTCCAGGCTTTCTGTGCTGCCAGGCTCTGCCTGACCCCCCAGCAAACACTGCATTGACCTGAGACCATGGAAAAGGCTCCAAAATTGAGTGACAGCGCTGGGATTGTGGGTGTGGGGTTTGGATAGAAGTGTGTGACAGCACAGGGTGCAAAACTCAGGGTTTAAGGGTTTAGAATACAGGAATATACATAAAGCAAGATGGAGGTTTCAGGGCAGAGGCTGAGTCCTTCTTTTTCACCATCTTCTTCTTCACGGGTTTGGGCAGCGTTTCGTAATTGTGTAAGAAAATCTGCATTGTGGACCACGGGTGTTTGGGTTAAAAGTAAAAATAATTCAGGTGTCATTTCAGAATTGAACAGTTTGTGCTTAAAAGGCCTTGGAAAGAGTTAGAGACGGAGCCATTTCTCACTTTGTTAGCAGGACTCACAGCTGTGAGACTGTGACAGAGATAAGAATTAATAAACATCTGAGTCCAAACATGAAATCCATCTCTCAAGCATTTAATCCCGGCCCTGACAGGAAAGGAGGATAAAAAGCCACACCTACCCACCCCAACCAGTCTGGGATTCCGTGTAATTAAGAGGGAAATGTTAATGGTTTGAGGGGGAAAAGCTTCCCAAGGAGCTGAGTTTGAGCACGGCTGGGCTTGGGACAAGTGGGAAGTGGAGGGAAGGAAGGACGACAGGAACTGGATGTTCAGGGGCTGGCAGAATTTCCCTGCTCAGTGACCACAGGGCCAGCTCTGAGCCATCAGAGGCCAGCTGGAGGTGACAGCACCGCCGGTGGAGAGGAGATTCCACGCGGAATCTGCGCCCGGGGAACCTCAGGCTGATTCCGCAGCGCTGGCTCCACGGAGGAGGAAAAGCCTTCGTGCTCCTGCAGGTCCCTGCTCCATCTGCAGCCTCCCCGAAGCTTCACAGGCCTCTCACTGTGCACTTACAGGAGGATTTTAGTCTGATTATACATTAAAAGCTCCCCTCTCCAAAGAATCTCAAAGATCAGAGACATTTCCTTTCAAGTATTACGCCGAAATTTGAACGCTCCTGGCTGCTTACTACAAAATGTTTCCGCAAGGCACCGCGGAACTCTTCCACTTGATGCTTTTATTGCTGGAATTGTTTTCTTTCCTCTACAAATCCGAGCATTTCGCTTCCATACCCTTCTCCTTTACGGAAATGTCGTTAGGGAAGTTTTAGTCACAGCTCGAGCAGGAGGCACAGTCACAAGCCACCGCCGTGGGTACATTAACAGGACCATGAGACTCACAACCAAACACAAAATAAATGACATGTTTGTCCTTCAGCCGGGTGAAAATGGGAATGCAAAGTCTAGAGTCTTATTTCTCCTGATCCCCATGATTCTCTAATCTTATCAAATATACATTCCCATATTCCAAGGCAGCCTGATAAAGCAGCTTGCTAGAAATAAGTTGCATTAGATTGTGTAGAGCACATTTTCCTAGGAAATCCAATTTCACAATCGTGTTCTGGCGACATTTAGCCATTGCTGGCTGCTGCAAGGGTTCCTTGGGTATTTGTAACGCCGAGTCCTTGGCAGCAGGGCCAGGGCAGGAATTGTCCCCTGTGCCACCACAGGGACCCCGAGGAGCTCTGGGTCCTCACTCCAGGAGAGCCCTGGAGGGGCTGGAGCTGTCCAGGGAAGGGAACGGAGCTGGGAAGGGGCTGGAGAATTCCTGAACGAGCTGGGAAGGGGCTGAGCCTGGAGAAAAGGAGGCTCAGGGGGAACCTTGTGGCTCTGCAGGGACAGGAGCAGAGGGAACGGCCCCAGCCTGGGCCAGGGGAGCTCAGGGGGGACAGCAGCAGGAATTTCCCCATGGAAAGGGAGCTCAGGCACTGGCACTGCCCAGGGAGGTTTGGATCCCCATCCCTGCAGGTGTCCCAGGAATTCCTGGAGGTGGCACTCAGAGCTCTGGGGATGGGGCACAGCTGGGACTCCGTGACCTCAGAGCTCTTTTCCAACCTCATTTCTGGGATCTTGAACACCAGGATTTCAAAGGCTTTTCCCCAAAGGGAATGTCCATCCAATCCAACCCCACCAGCAGATGTGTCCCTACTGCAGCCCCTTCCGGCAGGGAACGTTTTGTGTTCCCCCACAGCTCCAAACTCCTCACACCAGCAACAGAAAAGAAGCCTTGGAAGTCTTTAAAATCCCATTTCTGCACATTGGGGAACAAATTCCTCCTGGAGAGGGAGCTCAGGCTGTGGAAGTGCCCAGGGAGGTTTGGATCCCCATCCCGGGAGGTGGCACTCAGAGCTCTGGGCTGGGGACAAGGTGGGGATGGAACAGGCACGGGGTGGCTTTTCCCACCTCAGGGATCCTGTCCATTCCCTCCCCCAGCCCCTGCTCCTCCCTGGGGATGCAGCCTGGCCTCACAGCACGCTGCCTGCTCCCCCTGTGGAGGCAGGGACAGGATCAGTGCCCCCTGAAGCCCGGATTCCCAGCAAACCCCCGCTCGCAGAGGCTGCCTGGCCAGGGCACAGCTGCAGAGGGGCCGGGCTGTCCCTGCCTGGCTGGCAGTGGAGGTGCCTCCAGGTCCATAAATCTGTGCAGTAGTAGGGGTTCTCCGGCAGCAATTCATTTTAATTACGTGAGACATAAAGAGACCACCTACAGATGAGACAATACAGCTGCAAGATTCCCGAGGTTACTACGGGGAATACTTCATAACCGAAGTACGCCGTCCCCGAGGAATTCGACTACCATTTGATTTAATTTTTAATTTTTACATTTTAATCAAAAATAGATCAAATGGTGGTGCTCTCCCCCGGGAACCATACTTCAGGATACGAAGCAGTCCATGTTCCTCTTAAATATGTAAAGCTGCCATTTATGTATAACTCATGAATGACGCCCCGTGTCGCAGGCGAATACCACGCGGCGATTTCGGGATTGTTGCGGGAACAACACCAGGATCACACACAAACAGCCCCCAGCCGCCTCCACGGGCAGGGCCTGGCAGCTGATCCTGCCCGTGCCAGGGGCGGGAAGAGCCCCAGGGATGGAGGATGTGCCCCTGGAGGAGGTGCTGACCCCGTGGGATGGGGAAGCAGGGCAGGAACTGCTCTGGGAGCTGGGCTGGGAAAGGGTCAGGGGCAGAGCTGGGAACATCAGAGCCAAGCACAGCGTGCTCCAGGCTTGGGAGAGGCTGCACAGGGATTTGGGATGAGGGATGGAGGGACAGGACACAGGGAACGGCTTCCACTGCCACAGGGCAGGGCTGGATGGGAGACTGGGAAAATCAGGAATTGCTCCTTTGCAGGGTGCTGAAGGTCTGGGCTGGAATTCCCAGAGCAGCTGTGGCTGCCCCTGGATCCCTGGCAGTGCCCAAGGCCAGGCTGGACACTGGGGCTGGAGCAGCCTGGGACAGTGGGAGGTGTCACCATGGCATGGATGATCTTTGAGGTCCTTCCAACCCAAACCAGTCTGGAATTCTGTGACAAGAAACAGCCTCAGGCTGTGCCAGGGGAGGTTCAGGTTGGATATTGGGAAAATTCCTTGCTGGAAAGGGCTGAGCAGCCTGGCAGGGCTGCAGCCCCCATCCCTGGGGGATTTCACAGCCCTGTGCATGTGGCACTTGGGACACGGGGCAGCGGTGGCCTGGGCAGTGCTGGGGGTGTTTGGACTCGATGCTCTCAGAGCCTTTTCCAACCTGAACAATTCCGGGATTCTGTTGCATCTTCCCAGGATTTTTTATTTTTCTGTCTATTTAAATATTGTGGCCACGGCTTTATTTATATATATTTTTTTTGTGGCCTCCTTGAGAAGAACCCAGGGAAGGGAGAGGAACGGCTGAGCGCTGGTGTCCCGCTGCAGGATCCCTGGCCAAGCCACTCATTACCCCTGGGAAATGGAAGAGGAGAGGGACTGCAGCACGCTCCCAAAGGCAGCCTGAGCACTTCAACCCCCAGGAAAAGTCCGTGTGCCCAAAGCTCCGTGGCTGCCCCGAGCACCCAGCCCAGCCTGGACACCCAGGGGTGCAAGCCTGGCGTTAATTTGCTAATTATCCACAGCAATCAAGGCAGACTGGAGCTATCAGCGTGTGCCCTGCTAACCAGGAGAGCTCCGAGGTCTGAACCAACCCATCCAGACACAAACAGCACGGATTTTAAGTGTATTCAATGAAGTATAATATTTAAAATAAACGAAGATAAATTGAAATATATTTACTGTAGTCATTTCAACACCAAGCAAGTCTTGGCTGGTCAGGTCCAGGTTGCCCTTAAACCCTGCTTATCCCAGTATTTTGATTTTCCTTTTTTTTTTGGCAGTCAAGATGCCAAGTGGACTTGTAATTGCCACCAAATTAATAAAGTGAGCAACTAAACCTGCTACTACAAAGATTTTATCTGACATAAAGGATGTACTTCTTCTCCTCATCAGGGGTTTTATTTACTTTTATTCCTCGGTGTCCTCAGAAATCATTCCTGGAATAACACAGCCAGACAATTCCACGCTGCAGCCAAAGTGGTGTTTAATGCTTCTGCTTTCATAAGGAACAATTTATTTACAAAATACAAAGTTAAAAATAAGAATTAGATCCTTTAAACCTGAATTAAAAACAGCCCAGGGGCCTTTCTCTCTATATACAAGTAAATAAAGCATCGCTCTGCTTATTCTGTGTACAAACCACAGCAGGAGGAAATACAAAGTTTACATATTTTTCCATCAAGAAAACAGAATTTCAGAGTTCTGCAAGGCATACAAAAATAACCCTGTGGCTCCACTGCAGATTTGACACAAATCTGCTTTAAAGGAACATTCACTGCCCCGGCCTGCGCCAGCTTTATGATCCTGGAAAATCCCAAAATAAATTACAAACACATCTATTTTTTTTTTTTTTTTAATATCACTATTAAAAGCCTTCAGTGGAGCAGGCAATTAAACTGCAATTTGTTCCCAGCCTGACTGATTTAAGAAAGCCCTCTTGGAAAACACGGAACAAGGAATCACATCCCTCAAGCCTTTATAAACAGATTTTTTGGGGGGGATTTAAGTGTGAGCTTCCACTGAATTTTTCCTGGATTTCACAGCTGCAAAGACACTTAAAAAATTAAAATTTGCGCCCTCCCATTCCTGCCTGTGGCCCTGCCCAAGGAGGGTTTTCCAAAGGCGCATTTTCCAAGGGAAAATGGGAAAACCTTTGGAATTCTGGGCCCAAGGCGAGCCCAACTCAACCAGTCTAAAACATGAAATCAGCTTTTCCTTGTCTTTTTGAACAAATTCGGAGTTACCCAAATATGAAATCAGCCTTTTCTTGTCTTTTTGCACAAATTCTGATATATCTAAACATGAAATCAGCCTTTTCTTGTCCTTTTCAGACAAATTCTGAGATACCTAAACGTGAAATCAGCCTTTCCTTGTCCTTGTTAGACAAATTCTGAGCTACCTAAACATGAAATCAGCCTTTTCTTGTATTTTTATACAAATTCTGAGATACCTAAACACGAAATCAGCCTTTTCTTGTCCTTGTTAGACAAATTCTGAGTACCTAAACATGAAATCAGCCTTTTCCTGTATTTTTATACAAATTCTGAGTACCTAAACATGAAATCAGCCTCTCCTTGTCCTTGTTAGACAAATTCTGAGTACCTAAACATGAAATCAGCATTTTCTTCTCCTTGTTAGACAAATTCTGAGCTACCCAAACATGAAATCAGCCTCTCCTTGTCCTTGTTAGACAAATTCTGAGTACCTAAACACGAAATCAGCCTTTTCTTGTCCTTTTCAGACAAATTCTGAGATACCTAAACATGAAATCAGCCTTTTCCTGTATTTTTATACAAATTATGAGCTACCCAAACATGAAATCAGCCTTTCCTTGTCCTTGTTAGACACATTCTGAGCTACCTGAGGAGCAGAAGCATTTCTGAAGAGGTGTAAAATTGCAGATTTTTCGCCCTGGGCGGCCCCAGGGTGCGCTGAGGCAGGCAGGGCAGGGCAGGATCCAGGATCCAGCTGCATCCCGGGGATCCCAGCAGGAAATCAGAGCTGCTCCCCTTCCCCATCTGCACTTCTACAAGTCCAGGATGTGACTGAAGTGGCCCTGGAATGAGAAAATTTCAGGTCCCTACAAAGGAGCTCGGCAAAAAGGCTTTTCCTCAGTCTTCATTCTCAAATTTTATATCTTAAATCGCTGAGTACCACCACAAATATTCCCTTTTTTTTTGTTGTTCTTTTTCCTCCAGGGATGGGTGGGAAATAAATTAACACAAACAGGGTCTGCTCAGTCACAGCTCCTGATGGAAACTGATGGAAACTTTGCCTTTAGTTCCACAAATCTGATTTTGCTATGGACACCCAGCATTTCCTCACACCTCTTCTCATTCTGGAAGGAGCAATATTTCCAAGGCTGTATCTACTCCTCAGAAAGGAAATAGCCATTTACAGAAAAATATCCAAAAGATATCCAATAACAGAAAAAACCCCAGGGTGAGATTCCTGAATCTCATTCTACCCTGAATATTCTGTGATTCAGAATTCAAAATATTCCTGAATATTTTGTTGTGATTCAGGAAATCAAGGACAACTAAAACCGGAGTAGAGGAAGAAGTGTTCTGTTATTGGTTTCTTTCAGTTACTTCCCAAATTCTGCTTTTTAGAGAGAAGCTGAAAAACGTGTTGGGAATCTCCAGATTTTCCAGCTGCTGCTGGAAATATTAATTTGTGCTCTGCTGAAATGCTGGATCCATCTCCTTCATTTTTCATTGCCATGCTTTATCCCTGAGCAATGCAATTGTGCAGGTCATTAACTTCACGTTCTGTGGATCTAATACTGGGGAACACATCCCAATCTCTTTTTTTTTTTTATCCCAAAAAGGAGATTCCCACACTTACAGATTCTCCAGCAACACATCTCGGGCAGGGCTGGGAATTGCCTTTGCTCCCATGATTTTCCAAAATCTGAGGAACAAAACCAGACACAAATTCATCATCAAAAATTAACAACAACAACAACCATAATAATAATAACAATAATTTTTTTTTTAAAGAGGGCAATTATTTGCAGCTTTATTACAAAACATACTCGAAAAGTGATTTTGCAGCAAGCACGTGGGCAGCGGGAACTCACCACGGAATTGTGCTTTGTCTTTGCAGCCCAGGGAGCAGAGCCAGGGAGGAATTTCTGCCTGGAATCCAGATCCATGGCACAATCCAGCAGCTGGGCACCGGCCTCCCGTGGAATGCTGTCCAGCAGTCTGCACGCTCGCTTCTGGAAGATCCAAAAGCAATGTTTACATGGCTGGGTACGGCACAGGACCCCAAATTCCCAGGATTTTCCTGCCTGTGCCTCCCAAGGCTCCCACAGCCAGGGGGAAGAACAGCAAGTTAATAACGGGCTGTGAGGAATTAGGCCACAGATTTGGGATTTCCCAGTGCCCCTCAGGCTGAGGGAGCAGGAATTCTGATCCTCAGTTCCATAAATCCCCCTGGGAAAAGGCAGGAGCTGGGATGGGGGGTTGATTTTTTTTATCTTTTCTGTCAGAGTCGGGATGAAACGCTCGAGAGATGTTTTGTGTTTGGACTCAGATGTTCATTAATGTCTCACAAGTTGTGAGTTCTGCTAACAAAGTGAGAAATGGCCCAGGCTCCATCTTTACAAGGTCTTTAAAGCACAAGCTGTCCAATTCTGAAATGACACCTAGATTATCTTTACTTCTAACCCAATAACCAAACACCCATGGTCTGCAATGCGGATTTTCTTACCCAGTTACAATACACCACACAAAACCAAGAAGAAGAAGGTGAAAGAAGAACTCAGCCTCTACCCTAAATCCTCCATCTTGCTTTATGTATATTCCTGTATTCTAAACCCTTGAACTCTGAGTTTTGCACCCTGTGACATCACACACTTCTATCCAAACCCCACACCCACAATCCCAGCGCTGTCACTCAGTTTTGGGATCCTTTTCCACAGCCTCAGGTCAATGCAGTATTTGCTTGGGGGGGGTCAGAGCCTGGCAGCACAGAAAGCCTGGAATCCTCAGTGCCCAGGGCTCCAACAATGGGGTTTATCAAAGGAGCAGAGCAGGGCAGTTGTGTGGAAGGAGTGATGAAATCCAGGAAAGAGCAGGAGGAGCCAGGGATGGGAACATCCTGGCAGATGGGGTTTGTGTCCTCCCCAAACACTGGCACCTTTTCCCAGCTTTCCAGTGCTACACAATCCATTCACTTCTCCTGGAACTCTGCCCTGATGCTTGGATGTCCTGGGAACCCAAGGGCTGAGCTGAGTCCTCCCAGTGCTGAGTGACCAGAGACTGCCAAAAACCCTGCTCTGAGCACCACGCTGGGAACTGGGGAGGTTCAGCTGCAAATCCACGGAAAACACCAGCTGGAAACCTTCAGGGGAATATCCCTGGCCTGTGACTGCCCATGGAAAGGGAGGGTGACCCAAATCCCAGCAGCAAATGAACACAGTCATGGGAATTACAAAACTGACACAGATTTAGGGCCTGAGTTCCAGAGATGCTCACACACTTGGGACAGGTTTTTTCCCCAAACAAACTCTGTTTAAGGGATCCCAACATTCCACCTCTTTCTCCAGCACGTGATTTCCCAGGAAGACGATGTGCTGGCACAGAACTAACAGACTACCAAAACAAAGAAATGAAATTTAAAGTTGGAATAAGTTATGAAAACCCAAAAATGGATCAATGCACCAGGAACCCCAGCGGGAAACAGCTGAGATGGGATCACCAGGAAGGGAGGCAGGACGTCAGGGTGGGAAGGGAATCCCAAAGTGAAATATGGACTGTAGTAAGGAAGGGAATAATGGAATAAAAGTCTGGGGTGGTCCTCGAAAATCCCCAAGATTGCCTCCCACTGGGAAAATATCCTCTGCCTTTGGTGCTGGAGAACTCCTCCTTCACTGCAGGGAAAGGCAGAGTGCAGCAGAAAAGTGGGAATACGTGTGAGATGAGGGGGAAAACGGAAAAAGGACTCAATGCCACACACCAGAAGGAATTTGGCTGATTAGAAATAAACTCCAAGGTTTGTTCTGGGGGTTTGCTTGGTGCCAGGAATTCAGCACATGGAGGAGATGAACTCATCACACCAATGCCAGCCTGGGCACTCTTGCTCCAGGGATTTCAGCCTCTGGAATTCTCTCTGAGGGAAGAAGCAATGATGCACCAGCCCTGCCTGTGCAGGGTCCAGCGACCCACAGGGATCCAGGAGCTCCCTGCTCCAAAGGCAGGCAGGGATTGCATCCAAGGCACTGCTGCTGTTGGGGAATGATCTGCTGCAGGCAGCTGGGAAAGGAGACAACAACAGGCAGGGAACAGATCTCTCTGCAGGGAAGTCATTTTCCTGTCCTCGAAAATCCCGCTCGTTCTCACTGGTAGGATAAAGACCTGAGAGATGAAACCAAAGCGGTGCCAAACCCAGCTCCACCGGACAACCAACCTGAAGGAGCTGTAGGAAAAGTTCTGCTCATCTGCTGGGGTATTTTTGGTACAATTCTAAAGGTTTCCTCCACGTTTAATATGTTCCTGCCGTGCAATTTCTGCTTTTTGACCCCGTTTTTAAAGCCAGGCTGCCTCCTGTTTGGGGTTCCATCAAACCTGTGCCCCAGATCTAGCACAGCCCAGCTGCCCTGGGATCAGCCCCACTGGATTCCCTGCGGAATGAGGGCCCTGTGGAGATGCTCCTCGCATTTCCCTGGGGAAAGATGCCTCTGACTGGGAATGCAGAGGGAATGTGAGATCTACCTGGAGATCAATCCAAACCAGGACACACTGGGAGCTCTGGCCTCGAAAATCTGATATTCCTCTAAGTGTAAATGCCTTAAAATCCAACTTTCCAACCCAAACCAGGCTGGGATTCTGACTCCTCTCTGCCATCTCGGAGCCAGGAGAGCAGAAATAGATGGAATTAGTGAGGCTGCCTGGTAAAGAGGGTTTCAGCCAGAAAGAGAGAAAAAAAAAAATTAAAAAGAGAAAAAAGGAACAAAAAAGGGAAAAGAAAAAAAAAGGGGTAGAAAAAAAAGGGGAAAGAAAAACAGAGGCGGGGGGGAGAAAAAAAAGAAAAAAGGAAAGGAAAGAAAGGGGAAATAAGTGAAAAGAAAAAAAGGGGAAAGAATAAAGGGGAATATAAAAGGGCAAGTGTAATTAAAAAGAAAGGAAAAGGGAAAAAGGGAAAAAATGAAAAATTCAAAAAGAAAGAAGGAATAAAGAACATAAGAAAAGGAATAAAGAATATAAGAAAGCAATAAAAGACATTAAAAAAAAAAAAAAAAGGGAAAAAGGGGAAAAAGAAAACGCGGAAGACAAAACGCGGGAAAAGAAACGCGGGAAAAAAACAGGGAGAAAAAAGCAGGAGCCCAAAGCCTGTTGAGCTCAGCCCCCGCTCCCGGCGCTCCCGAGCCGGCATCACCCGCGACAGTCGCGACACGACCCGGGCGGCGAGGGGACCGGAGCGGAGCGGAGCGGAGCGGAGCGGAGCAGTGCCTCGGCCCCATGCCCGTTCCCATTCCCGGTCCCCGTTCCCGGTCCCGTTCCCGTTCCCATTCCCATTCCCGTTCCCGTTCCCGTTCCCATTCCCATTCCCGGTCCCCGTTCCCATTCCCATTCCCGTTCCCGTTCCCCATTCCCGTTCCCGTTCCCATTCCCGGTCCCCGTTCCCGTTCCCGTTCCCGTTCCCCATTCCCGGTCCCCATTCCCGTTCCCATTCCCGGTCCCCGTTCCCGTTCCCGTTCCCATTCCCGTTCCCGGTCCCGGTCCCGGTCCCGGTCCCGTTCCCGTTCCCGTTCCCGTTCCCATTCCCATTCCCGTTCCCGTTCCCGTTCCCGTTCCCATTCCCATTCCCGGTCCCGTTCCCGTTCCCGTTCCCGTTCCCGGTCCCCGTTCCCGTTCCCGTTCCCGTTCCCGTTCCCGACTCACGCATTCCGGCTCCCCGGCTCCCCCCGGCCCGAGCGCTCCGCGCCGGCCCCGCACCGGCCCCGCGGCCATGGCGGTACCGAGACCGCCCCGGAACCGCCCCGGAACCGCCCCACACACCGACACCGCCCCGGAACCGCCCCGGAACCGCCCCGGCACCGCCCCGGAACCGCCCCGGAACCGCCCCGGCACCGCCCCGGAACCGCCCCGGAACCGCCCCGGAACCGCCCCACACACCGACACCGCCCCGGCACCGCCCCACACCCCGGCACCGCCCCGGCACCGCCCCGGCACCGCCCCGGCACCGCCCCGGCACCGCCCCGGCACCGCCCCGGCACCGCCCCGGCACCGCCCCGGCACCGCCCCGGCACCGCCCCGGCACCGCCCCGGCACCGCCCCGGCACCGCCCCGGCACCGCCCCGGCACCGCCCCGGCACCGCCCCGGCACCGCCCCGGGTTGCGGCCCGTGTGTGGGCAGGTCCCGGGTTCTCCGCATCCATCGCTGAACGCCGAGCCCGGCCCGTCCGGATCACGGAACGGCCACACTTGGGATGGATCCCAAATCCCACCCATCCCACCCATCCAGGGCAGGGACACCTCCCACTGTCCCAGGCTGCTCCAGCCCCAGTGTCCAACCTGGCCTTGGGCACTGCCAGGGATCCAGGGGCAGCCACAGCTGCTCTGGGAATTCCAGCCCAGCCCCTCCCCACCCTCCCGGGGAACAATTCCTGCCCAAAATCCCGTCTAAATCTACCCACTCCCAGCTTGAAGCCATTCCCCGGGTCCTGTCCCTCCATCCCTGCAGCCCCTTCAGGCACTGGAAGTTCACACACTGGATCCTTCTCCAGGCTGAAGAATCCCGGTTCTCCCCAGCGTTTCCCACAGGGAAGGAGCTCCATCCCTGTCTGGTCAGACACTGCTGGCCTTCCAACTGCCCCGGTCAGTTTTGCAGGAGAGAACACAGATTATCCCCTGGCATTCATTCCTTCTGGAGCTTATTCCTCACTCTGGATCCAGCTGTACTTCCAGGAGATGCTCTGTCACATTCCCGGAGCCCGAGGGCGTCTCACAAAAATAATCCCCCGATTCTTCTGGTTTTTCTTATATTTCATTTAGCACTTGCCATGCCTGATAGCAGAATAACCAAAATCCAGGTAAATCCAGTTTGCAGAACATCCCAAGCCCCTGCAGCGCTGGAACCAAATCCAAACCCAGTCCTAACAAACCAGATTTATTTCATTATTTCCAAACCACCTCCCAGTCCCAACCCAGATCCTGCTTACATGTCCTGCCAGGCTCTGTGGAATGTTTCCCAGTGCCAGGCTCTGTGGAACTTTTTCCAACACCAGGCTCTGGAATGTTTCCCAGTACCAGGCTCTGTGGAATGTTTTCCAGTGCCAGGCTCTGTGGAATGCCAGTGCCAGGCTCTGTGGAATGTTTTCCAGCACCAGGCTCTGTGGAATGTTTTCCAGTGCCAGGCTCTGTGGAATGCCAGTGCCAGGCTCTGTGGAACATTTCCCAGTGCCAGGCTCTGTGGAATGTTTTCCAGCACCAGGCTCTGTGGAACATTTCCCAGTGCCAGGCTCTGTGGAATGTTTTCCAGCACCAGGCTCTGTGGAATGCCAGTGCCAGGCTCTGTGGAACATTTCCCAGTACCAGGCTCTGTGGAATGTTTTCCAGCACCAGGCTCTGTGGAATGCCAGTACCAGGCTCTGTGGAATGTTTTCCAGTGCCCGGCTCTGTGGAAAGTTTTCCAGTGCCCGGCTCTGTGGAATGCCAGTACCAGGCTCTGTGGAATGTTTCCCAGTGCCAGGCTCTGTGGAATGTTTTCCAGCGCCTGTTCCCGGTGAGAACAATGGGATGCACCGCAAACCCCAGGCATTCTGTGCCACGTCCATCTCATCCACCATCCGATTTTTATCTGACAGATTTTGCCCTGGATTCGCAGAGAAATTCCTTTGCACCACCCCAAACCCCCGTTTTTAGGTTTGGTGTTGTATCCTGAGGAGGTGAGGACTCACAAGCCTCATTCTCCTCTCAGTTTCCCCCCTTTTTCTCCATCCTTTCTCTGCTGTTAACTCCCTCATTTCACGGGGTTCCAGGTGATTTAGAAGGAGAAAAATTTCTCAGAATTATCTGGGTTGGAAGGAACCTTTTGAGATGCTCAAGTCCAAGCCCTCGCTGAAGCAGGATTGTGTCCCGAGGGGAAACTCCTCTTCCAAGGATGGAGATCCCACACCCTGCCCCGGAGTTTGGCCACCCCTACAGGATAAAACCTGTTTGCCTGAATTCTGTCTACCCCAAATAAATGGATTTAGGAGCCACAAACTCCTCACAGCTTCCCCCTGTTCCCTGGCACTCCTTGCTGAGTGCTGGGAGACAGCCTCGGGATTTACAACATTAATTACAATCCCAGACCTCTTTGTTCTCTTTTTTTTGGGGCCAAAGCTGAATGAGATCTGTAGAACTTCAACTGGGCTCTTCATTTTACCATTTCCCAGAGGAAAATACCAGTATTTCCATGTCTTCCCAGTAAAATTCCCCATCATTTTGTTCTATTCTGCGTGTCCATCTCCGTGACATTCAACCAGGAGAACTGGTGACCTGCCAGAGCCCTTTCCCAGTGCCCTTCAGTAAATGTTTTAAAATTTAATTTCATTTCTTCATTTTAAAATTTAATTTCTTCATTTAATATCAATTCTATTTTAATATCAGAATAGTTGTATCAGAATAAAAAAGGATGTAGCCACATGAGGTTGTTAGGTGCATTCTGAAATGACTTTTTTTTTATTTTACACTGCAATAAATCCTATTTCTGGATCAAAACAGAGTGTGGATATATCCTGAATACTTGGCAAGCTCCAGCTACTTCCAGCTGGAATTCCAGTCTCGTTCCTGTTATCTGTCTGTAACATTAACAGCACTGAGCACCAGGAACTTTTCTGCCACACAAGAAAATACAGGACCAGGGACTGGTGAGAAGGGGAATTGGGTTAAAACATCAAGATTTTGGGGAATTCCCAGCTGGAATGTATCACACTAACCCTGTGTCCAAACGAAAAACTAAAACCAGCTGGGCACTAAAACGTGGGAATTCGCCCACGCGAAGGGAACGCTTTGGGAAAGCCGCTGGAAAAGTGCTGTGGGATTTGGGAGCACCCGGGAGCACCCAGCCAGCCTCTTCCCCCGGGGGGTTTTCACCCCGGTTTGGGCTCCTCACACATCTCCTTGGAGCTGCAGGTGAGCAGGGCATCACCTGGCACTTGCCAGCTTGATTTGTTCCCCTGCCTGCTCCACCCCGAGTCCTTGAAGCTTCCCTGGGCCGCTCCTGCCAGGCTCCATATGGGATCCCAGAAATACGGCCGGAGGGGAGGGAGATTTAGCTCTTCCCTGTCTCCGTGGGCCTATCCATTTGGAGCAGCAATCCTCGGCTCTCCCTTCCCAAGGAACCTGGAAAAGGTCTCGGGAACCTCTTCTCCAGGCTGAGGGCTTGATTTACGGGGCAGAGCTGGAGTTGGCATCGGCCACGGAGGGAGGAGATTTATTTCCAGGGGTTCCATCTGTCCCACACCTCATTCCCGGAGCCTTGGCCTCCATCCCATAATGTCTGGACGCAGACCCTTGGGATTCCCTCTGCTGAATTCCTTCACAGCCAAAATTCACCTGTTTGTTGGGAACTGCTCGGGAATGGGACTGAAACACGGGAAAAGGATCCCGAACCCCAGAGCGAATCCGGCAGCAGGGACTCCAGCCTTTTCCAGGGGAGGAATACACAGGGAATGTCCACAGCAAAAGTGTATTTGGTGGGGAACTCCAAAGGCAGAAGGATTTCCCATTGAAAAATAGGAATTTCTGGAAATTGTTTGTGGAATTCCCTGGTTTAGCCCCACTAATGGCACAGCCAGGTGTTTTCCCTGTTATTCCATGTGGATCTTATTTGGTAAGAGCTGGAACCTAAAATAAAATTGGGTGATGCTCTTGATAACACAAGAACTCGGGGTTTAAACAAAATTATTTTCTTCAAAACAAGTATTTTATGGGAGGAAAACCTCACCCTTTTTCCTTGTTTTTTGAGAGAGGAACAATGATTTTTAAAAGCTCTGAAACTCAGCAAAACAAGGGATAAATTCCCAAGCATGCTTTTCCTAAAGGCTGGAATTTCTGATTATTCCACTGGGTTTCTGTCAGGTTAAAATATCAAAGAAGATACAACGGAATTAGACTTTCTTTTCTCCACTCACGAAATTGATATCAACTAGAATGTATTTATGGAAAATGTGTAGTTTTATATCTTTTTCTTTGTTTTCTTCAGAAGTGTTTTAGTCTGTAGGAAAAGCCAACAAGCTGAGATATTAGTTTCTATTGCATTAATTTGCTTGTTGAGAATTCAGATAAAACGCTGTCGATTAAATGTGTCAACACTTTGACATGGGATTTACCCGAACGGCAAAATTCCCGGCTCTCTCTTTTTAACAGCACAGAGCTCCGAGTGCTTTGGGTTCATTTTTGTCTCTTTCTGCATCAGGAGGATTGTCGGACAGCCCAAAATAAATATTCACTGTTCTTATCCACCCTGCAATTCCCATCGCTTGCGTAATCCCGGTTCCAGATTTATGGGCAGCGAGCTCCAGCGGCGAGAAGCTCGTTTCACCTTGACAACGCCCCCGGTTCTCCTCCGCGGAATATCCTGGCAAACGCGAGGAGAAACGGGAATTTGTCATCCTGAGCAGCAGCCCGATGTTCCAGAGGGTCCCTGGCTCCGAGTGCTGATGGAGCAGTGGGCAGTGGGGTCGCCCGGGGCTGCACTGGGACCAGTGACACCGAGGACACACGAGGGGACGGCGGCACCGCTGGCACCTGGGCAGGTGACACCAGGCTGAGGGGGCAGTGACACCCCCGAAGGACGGGATGGCATCCAGGGGGACCTGGACACGCTCCAGAAGTGCCCTGGAGCCACACCTGGGGGTGCTCATCTGGAGAGGAGAAGCTCCAAGGAGAGCTCAGAGCCTCTGCCAGGGCCCAAAGGGGCTCCAGGAGAGCTGGAGAGGGGCTGGGGACAAGGGATGGAGGGACAGGACACAGGGAATGGCTCTAAACTGGAAAAGAGGCGATTTAGATGGGATATTGGGAGGGAATGGTTCCCTGGGAGGGTGGGGATGGAATTCCCAGAGCAGCTGTGGCTGCCCCTGGATCCCTGGCAGTGTCATCCCAAATGTCTGGGTTTTTTTCCCCGGTGTGGAAGAGCCTGGTCCCCACACGGAGTTATGGGATTTATTCCCAGCCCTGCACAAAGACGGCACTGGGCTGATCCCCCAAGCCAGCACACAGCTACCAGAACTTGTCACCGTCTCTACATTTCACCAAACAAAGGCACAAACGCTCCCTGGTCACACGGTTCCCTTATTAATTAGTGCTCTATCTTCTCCCTCATGATTCCCTTGCTCCCCATGGATTCCCGGTGTTCCTCTGCTTTCGGGGTTTCTCGGGTTGCTGGTCGCTCCTCCTGGAATCCCCTTCTTTCCCAGCGGGAGCTGACCCAGCACAGCTGCCCAGTTGTTTTTATTGGTTTCTCCTTTATCTTGGGAGCTCTGCCAAGTGTCCTCAGGGGTGGCAAATTCTGTATTCCCGGTGCCCTCTATCAGCAGGATTCCCTCTTTTCCAGAGGTGGGAGATGGGATCGATGGGAGATGTCAACAAGGCAATTCCAGCACTGCCATTCCAGCAGCTGGACATCACTGGGAGGGCACGTCAGTGTTCAAATCGGGATGGAACCTCCTTTCTCACCGACTGGAGGTGACATCAGTGTTCAAACCAGGATGAAATCTCCTTTCTCACTGATTAGAGGTGACATCAGTGTTCAAATTGGGATGAAATCTCCTTTCTCACTGACTGGAGGTGACATCAGTGTTCAAACCAGGATGAAATCTCCTTTCTCACTGACTGGAGGTGACATCAGTGTTCAAACCAGGATGAAATCTCCTTTCTCACTGATCAGAGGTGACATCAGTGTTCAGATCTGGATGAAATCTCCTTTCTCACTGATCAGAGGTGACATCAGTGTTCAAACCGGGATGAAATCTCCTCTCTCGCCTTTTGGAGGTGCTGTCAGTGTTCAAACCGGGATGAACTGTCCCTTCTCGCCGCCTGGCACAGCGGAACACCCCAGAACAGCGCTTTCGGGACAATTTGCCATTTGGCGCGTTGGGGCCGGGTGTGACCTGGAGCAGCGCGGGCCGTGGGATGAGTCCCTGCCCTTGGAACGGGGCGGGATGGCACGGGGGACACGGGGGGGACACGGGGGGGGACACGGGGGACACACGGGGGACACACGGGGGCACGGGGGGGACACGGGAGGACACGGGAGGGCACGGGGGACACACGGGGGACACGGGAGGAGACGGGGGGGGCACAGGAGGACACGGGGGACAGGGAAGGACACGTGACGCAGGCGGGGCCACGTGACGCGGGCCGAACACGTGACGCGGGCCGAACACGTGACGCGGGAGGAAGCGCGTGACCCGGGGCGGACGCACGTGACGCGGGTGGCGCCACGTGACCCGGCGGTGACACCACGCGTCCCTCCCTCAGCCCGGCCATGGCGGGCGCGGTGGCGGCCGCGGGCTCCGCCGAGCAGTTCCAGCAGCTGCTGCAGCGCCCGGACAGGTGAGGGGACACCGGGGGAGGAGAGCCCGTTCCTTTGTCCCTTACCTTGGGTCCTGTCCCCGCGGTGCCATCCCTGAGTCTCCTCCTTTGGTGCCATCCCGAGGTCCCCATCGCGGTGTCTCCTCTTTGGTGTGCCATCCCCGGCTCCCATCACTTGGTGCCATCCCGGTGTCCCGTCCCTCGGTGCCATTCCCGGTGTCCTTTCCATGGGTGCCGTTCCCGGTGTCCCCTCCCGTGTCCCCGCAGGGCGCCGCTCGGGAGGGGCCGGTGCTGCCGCAGCGCTCGGTGAAACCTGCGCGGGGAAGATAAAAAAAACCCCAAAATCGAGGCAAACTGAGTCCCAAACTGCGCAAAGGCTCGGGCTTTGGCGGCCCCGCGTTCCCCTGGCTCAGCAGCCGCAGGTGCCATCCTGCAGCAGCTCCTGCCGCAGGGAATTTGGGGCCGAATTGGCTGGAAAATCCCATAAAGCAGAGCTGCCCCGCGAGCTGGGATTGTCCTCCAGCCGCGGAAGGTGTCAGCAAAACCACCGGGACAATTCGGTGGGACCAGCAGTGACACTTCAATGGGAACAGCAGGGTTGGGTGTCTGTTGACACAGAATAAATTCATTTATCCGTCATATTATTCTCAATTATTCATCTCCTGCCCAGGGTTCTCATTAATCTGGTTTTGTGCTCTAATGATTAATGGCACGGCTCTCCTTTTGCTGTAATTCCAGCCTGGTTTGGAATCCAAAAGCCCATCCAGGGACACCTTCCACTGTCCCAGGGTGCTCCCAGCCCCGTCCATCCTGTCCTGGAACAATTCCCGTGGTTTTGTTCCATGCACAGGTTTAACTTCGGGAGGGAAGAGCTGCAGTGACCACCTCTGTAATTAGAGATTTGCAGGTTATTAAAAGTGTGGTGGAATAGCAGCATCAGTTCGTAAGGACAGCAGAAGGAAATGCTGTTAAATGATGGTTCTGGGATAAAGGAACAGAATTTCCTCCAGGCTTGCTGCAAGACTTCCACTTTCACTCCTGCAATTTTTTTGCAGGGACATTACAGAAGAAACTCAGGTGCCCAAATGAAAATGGTTTCAGGAACAAACACAATATTTTAAGGTTGTTTAAAAAAAACCACCAGTAATTTTCTCATTGCCTTTGCGACAGAACATGGTTCAGTTTTCTCCCTAAAGGAATTGATTATTTTATCCACGATCTTGGCCCCAAGATGATAATTCTGATAATTCTTCCTTGGAAACAGCATTTATAATAGCACGTTAATTTCAGAGGATTTCTTGTTTCAGAAAATGAACATTTCTTGCCTCGGGTTATCAGTAAGTTTGTATTGTAGAATAACTGTAAATCTTGATGTTTAAAGAGAAAATTGGGGATTTGTTGTAACCTTTTTGTCCCTGCCCTGTTTAACAGTGGAGCTTTTTTTTTTGACCTTGGTTGAATGCAGGGAGCACTTTGTTTAGAATTACTTAACTGCTTCATTTTGCTAAGTCGTCATTTTAATATTTCTTAATGTTTTCAATTACTCTGTCCTTTCTATGGTGAAATTGAAGTGCTCGGAGAGCAGTTCAGTTGCAAAATATGAATTGTTCTGTGAATGAATTAAAAAAAAAATCAAAAAAACCCAAAACAGCTCCAAAACTGTTTGTGCAATGAATTTAAAATATGTCCTTGGATAAAAGGACATATAGGATAAAAGGATAAATATGTCCTGAGGATAAAAGTGAATATGTTGCAGCTGGAGGTTGGTGAGGGAGGACCAGGCTCTGGTGGGATGAGGGTGAAATAATCCCGTGATGATTTGTCCTGAGGTTCTCCCCTGTGGCCAGGTGTGTCCTCCCTTGGGCACAGACTTAAACCGAGGACTTTCAGGGGGAAAGAAAAGTTGTTCTGTTGTTTTTCTGCCAGAATTTTCCAGAATGTCATTGGAAAATCAAGTTTGTGAAAGCATCCAGGGTGTGTGATCAGGTCACACAGCCAGCCCTGCTTCAGCAGGGATCTTGTAGCAGCTGCTGCAATTTTCAGTGAACTTCCATTATTTAGGAATAGAAGACATAAAGTGCCCTCTGTGGGATGGGTGACTCGATGTCTCTGTTTTTCTGAGTAAATTGATATTAGTACATTGGCTCTTTAATTCCTTATTCCCGTTCTCTGCTGGGTTTGACCTCTGCAAACGTGGAGAAGGGAACTGAAAATTCCAGTATCTTCTCACTGCTGTCGTCCCAGATGGGAGCTGGTGTGAAATCCCAGTGTGATGGGATTTCTGCTCACACCTTTAAATGCTGTGTGGAACCAATCCCAAACATCCCAGAAAACCTGGAATAAGAAGTTGGAGCTGATGACAGCAGAGAAATGACATTCCAGGGTGATGGGTTTTGTACTGTGTGGCCTCAGCAGTGCTGGCTGGGGGCAGAATGGTTCCTGGGAAAGGAAAAGTTCTGGTCATGCTTCAAAGGTTTGTTTTTAATCTCAGCAAGGTGGTGGGGGGTGGGTTTTTATGGAATCCCCGCCCCTGGAGTGTCCCGGGAGTTCCTGGAGGCGGCACTCGGGGCTCCGGGCTGGGGACAGGCTGGGGCACCTGGGTGGTGACCCTGGCGGCCTTTCCCGGGCTGGGTGATTCCGTGATCCCCGTTTTTGGGCGCTTTTCCCAGGAATGCCGTTTCTCCCCAGGTCCCTGGTGGTGGTGCACTTCTGGGCGTCCTGGGCCCCGCAGTGCGCGCAGATGAACGAGGTGATGGCGGCGCTGGCGCGGGAGCACAGCCAGGTCACCTTCGTGCAGGTGAGGCCAGGGCCACCTCCCGGGACAGGGGACAGCCCTGCGGGGAGGGAACAGCTTCCTCTCGGAGCACCTCTCTGGCCTCACTGTTCAAATCCCCTCCTTCTGTCATCCCTGGGGTGCTGCTGCTGCCAGGGAGGGCTCAAACAGGGAATCCGGGAATGGTTTGGGTGGGAGGGACCCTAAATCCCATCCAGTGTCATCCCTGATGTGTTGCTGTCAGGGTGGGCTCAAATGGAATCTGGGAATGGTTTGGGTGGGAGGGACCCTAAAGCCCATCCAGTGTCATCCCTGATGTGTTGCTGTCAGGGTGGGCTCAAATGGAATCTGGGAATGGTTTGGGTGGGAGGGACCCTAAATCCCATCCAGTGTCATCCCTGAGGTGCTGCTGCTGTCAGGGTGGGCTCAGACAGGGAATCCTGGAATGGTTTGGGTGGGAGGGACCCTAAATCCCATCCAGTGTCTTCCCTGAGGTGCTGCTGCTGTCAGGGTGGGCTCAGACAGGGAAACCCGGAATGGTTTGGGTGGGAAAGGACCCTAAAGCCCATCCGGTGTCATCCCTGGGGTGCTGCTGCTGTCAGGGATGGGCTCAGACAGGGAATCCTGGAATGGTTTGGGTGGGAGGGACCCTAAATCCCATCGTGGGCAGGGACACCTCGCTCTGCCCCGGGGTGTTCAGCCTTGGAGATGTTACTGGTTAAGGGATCTCAGGATTGCCAGAGGGCTCCTGCATCCTACAAGAACCCTTCAGGAGGGTGAGTTCAGCCCCTGCAGTGCTGTCACTCTGCTTTGTGAGACCCTCTGCCCATCCCACTGAGATCCAGGGGCAGGAAAAAGGAATTGGCTTCACCCACGTGCTGCTGGGTTTGACCCGAATGTCTCTGGTTAATGAGGCACCTGTGGGATGCTGAGGGCAGGGAGCAGCCAGCTGTGTGTGAGTATTGCAATGGGATTTCTACAGCCTTTAGGATGTGTGGGGGGCTTTTTTAATGATTCCTCTCAGCTGGTATTTGTAAAACAAGGCAGAATTATTTTCATGGTATTTCATGACTTAGAGCTTCAAAAGACTAATTTTCAACGTATTGCAAATTCAAGTTGCTTAAATTTATCTGGAGTTTAGCAGCTCTTACTCAGCCCAACAAAGTCTGAAATCTCTCAGTTGCCTTTTTATTATTCCTGTATTATTTATTTATGACCTTTATTATTCAGCTGTAATTTATTTTTTAATAACGAGGTTCCAACGTCATC
The DNA here is from genome assembly GCA_037837765.1 of Delichon dasypus. Lineage (NCBI taxonomy): Eukaryota > Metazoa > Chordata > Aves > Passeriformes > Hirundinidae > Delichon > Delichon dasypus. The sequence continues at coordinate 1,206,472 of JBBAXF010000009.1, read as the reverse complement.
CAGGGCTGTAAAACCGAGACAGTGGCACATCCTTCCCCCCCAGCTTCACTCCCCTACAGTAATTTAGGTATTACTGCTGTTCTTAGGGAAAATAAGCTGATGGAAATTCTTGGGTGAATTTTACTGATATATTTTGGAAGGAGGAGCTCCTCGAGAGGAATAGATTTGATTTTTGGCAGTTCTTGGTGGGATTTTTGTCTTCCAGAATATCCAGCCTGCCTTTGAATTGGCAAGCACCTGTTATCTCCTCAGCTGTTTGGTTGAAATGAGTGTGTTCACATCCCAAAACACTCACAAACAACATTTTGGGAAGCTGTGCCAATAGGAGCAAGTCCCTGAAAGACGAAATGAAATCTGCTCCGTGTCATGTGGGGCATAAATATCCAAGCAGGAAATTTTGCTGGGAAAGAAAATGAGTATTAGAGGTGGAAGCCATCATTTGCCCTCGGAAAAAGAATCAATAATAGGAATTATCTGTTCTCTTCAGTTGTCTATGAGCTTTCAGCTGAACGTAAGCTTTCATTTTCTCACTGTAGTCTCTCAGCTGATTCTGTTGGAGTGGAGGTTTCCAGGAGGAGGCTCGGTTTTGATGCTCCTGCTTTGCCTGTGTAATTAGTGGCTTCATTAAGAGCCTGTGCAGCGGGAGCAGCTCAAAATCTGAGCCAGTCCGGATAAATTTTCACAGCAGGTCCCTGGACGATGAAAGTGGGAGCAGCAATCCCGAGCCGGGCGCTCAGCAGGAGTTAAAAATCAAGGCAGGAGGGAGGAACCCTTCCTCCTTTGCTCCTGATCTGCAGGAGGCTGCAGATGGCAGGGGTGATGCAGAGCGCCCAGAGGGGCACCAAAGAGCCCCCGTGGTGGTGACATAGCTGGGGTTGGTGATTTATGGCCTCCAGTAGAGCAGGAGCTGCCCAGCATCGAAAATTTACTGGGTTGGGAGCGCACCAAAAATCGTATTCGTGCCCTCTGGGCGTCTTTTGAAATGTGCAGCGAAATAAAAACCTCTGAACCTGTTTTGACACCGTGGAGGTTCAGTGGGTGCCACGGCAGCCCAGAGAGTCTCATTTAAATGCAAATGCCTCACAAACTTCAGCAGCAGATCCTGTTTAAATGTATAAAATGCCAGGGAGAACATCCCAGGATTGACACTCACTGTGAAACTTTAAAGAAGATTATGAAAATAATCCAGGTTGGTTGTTTTTTCTATTTTTGTTTGGTTTTTAGCTGGAAGCTGAGGCTGTGCCTGAAGTGTCTGAAAAATATGGAATTAGTTCTGTTCCAACGTTCTTGTTCTTTAAGGTAAGAGGAAATGGATTTAAGAGGAAATGACTTTAAGAGAAAATGGATTTAAGAGAAAATAGAATTCATGTGCACTCTTAATACTTATACGTTTGTAATACTCTACCAGAACCTTAGGAGCTTTGTCAGTGAGGAAACACCTCTGTGACTGATTGAAGTTTATGCAGTGGGACCTAAAAATGGAGATAGAAATGGCTTTTGCACTTTATATGGAATATTTCAGGGCTTCCTTAAGTGCTTCAGGATTCATACTTTTTTTTTTTATTTTAGTTGTACTTGGGTCAGAAAATTTACAGGAACTTTTCTTTGTGTTGTAGTTGGGAGAAAACCCGAGTAAGTATGGTAATAGTAGAAATAACAATTCTGTTTGGGTGCTGTTTGCCTGTGATGATAAAATTGATAATATTTTCTTTAATAAGTATTTCTAGAGGCAAACTTTCTGCCGTTACTGATGCCTTGGAGTGGCTCCCTAGAACAGAGGCTACACAAGATTAAGAGAATAAATTTATTTTTATTATTATTATTATGGATATTTATTAAAGGCCTCCAATAGGCACACCTTGGGCAGTCAGAGCCTTCACCCAAGGCAGATGATGGTCCCCAGTTTTTCAGACTGAAATGAGTTTGGTCCATTTACCTGTCAGGGGTTAATCCTCTGGTTACAGCCTCAGATAATGAAGTCATTTACCTCAGTTTGCTCCTCTCAAATTCACTTTTATTTATACTTTTCATGGCCTGAGGCTGGAGGGAGCCCTTGAGTTTCAGGCCCAGAGGGATTGTTTTGTCTGACCAAAGAGCGGAGATGGTTACTGCACTTCATACAGAGCTCAGAGCTGGGCGCTGATGCAGGATCAGAAAACCAGAAGCGCTGAAATCCCTTCAGGCTCGAGCCTGGGCGTGCAGACCTGGAAAGCTGGGCTTTGCTGGGAGGGAGTGCCGTGCTTTTAGTCCACCCTGGACTGAGGGGTGTGTTTCTTTCCCTGCAGGATTCCCAGAAGGTGGACAGGCTGGACGGGGCGCACGCGCCGGAGCTGACGCAGAAGGTGCAGCGGCACGCGGCCGGCGCTGCGCCCGCGCCCGGCCCCGCCGCCTCTGCCCAGGAGCAGCTCCATGCCCGCCTCAAGAAGCTCATCAACGCTGCCCCCTGCATGCTCTTCATGAAGGGCTCTCCCAAAGAACCCCGCTGTGGTGAGCATTTCCTGGCGTTTCTCTCCTTTCCGGCAGCGTTTTCCCCATTCCTTCGGTTTTTCCGTGCTCACCCCAAGTGCTCGTGCAAGTGTTGCTGGTAAAGTGATGCCTCAGGATGTCAGCTTTGCTGTTGTTCACCTGTTTGTGGCCCTGCAGCTCTTTAGTGGGTGACTCCAAACCCCCCACACAGCTCTTCATGAAGGGCTCTCCCAAAGAACCCCGCTGTGGTGAGCATTTCCTGGCGTTTCTCTCCTTTCCGGCAGCGTTTTTCCGTGCTCGCCCCAAGTGCTCGTGCAAGTATTGCTGGTAAAGTGATGCCTCAGGATGTCAGCTTTGCTGTTGTTCACCTGTTTGTGGCCCTGCAGCTCTTTAGTGGGTGACTCCAAACCCCCCACACAGCGGGAGCTGCTGCCCTCCCGTTCTGCTCACACACACAATTCCTCTCCAGGCCTGGGGATCGAGGACACCTCACTGCCTCGGGCCTGAGAGATGGAGCAGAAGCGAGTTGGGGCAGCAAACTTGGGGTGCATGACTTCATTAGCTGGAGCTGTAATTGGGAGATGAACCCCAATGTGCAAATGGAGCAGACTGATCAAAGTGTGAAACCCGTGCCCATTGTCCATTTCTGGGGGGCTTTTTATTCCCTAAATGCACCTGAAGGCCCTTCCATAAATACAACTGCTTTTTATTCCCTGAACTCTGCCTGGCCTCTGTTTCCAGGTGGTCCCAAAGCAGCGGCAGAGCTGGTGCTGCAGTAGTTGAATTTTGGGGGTGAATTGGTGGATTAGGGGCTCTGTGAGGAGCGTGGGGTGGGTGATGTTACCCTGCACCGGGCTCTGTCCTGCTGGAATTCAGTTTGGTGCCGTGCATGGGGTGTGCAGGGGCTGCTGGAGGTTGTTCTGCCCCTGCTGGAGCTGAGTTGGTTTTCCAACCAAAACCAACAATTTCAGGATCCTCCTCCTCCCTCACGAACTCCAAAATGCAGCAGGAAAGGAAGGAAAAGCAACTTAAAAACGTCACAGGAAAAAAAAATGCCAGTTCCTACCCCTGACAGCTGCAATTTCTGTGCTGCCCCGTCCCCGTTTAAACCTTGAGCTTTCATTCTTTTTTCGGAGCCTTTAAGCATTGTCTCCCCCTCTCTCTTTATTTAATATTTGTGTAAAGGTTTTCATTTGCTCAGCGTTTCTTGCAGGGAATTGGAAGGATTGCAGGGGGCTGGAATGCAAACCTGGCGAAGAGAAAACCTGATTATTAGATTGATTTAGGGGTAAATCCTGCTGGATTCTCTCTGCAGATGATGTGATTGTGTTGTCTGGGAGGTGGAAAAAGATGACTCTAAATCAAATAATATTACAATTTTCATACCTACAACTCTTTACAAATAATGTGACAATTTTCTCAGGGAAAAAGATTAGTTTTAAAAAAAAGAGAGTGACTTTTCTCTTCATGTTGGCCACTTATGAGCACATAAAATCTTGTAAAATCAGAATATTCAGTGCTTGGTATCTTGCTGAGAGTGTTGATACGAAAATCTGTCAGAGAGGAAAACAAAACGTGATGCGAAGGTATCAAAGAGGTAATAAAATAACGCTAAACACTCGGGAAAACATAAAATAAATTAAAAAATAGAAAAGGAGTTTGCCTTTTAGGTGAAATAGGGAAGGAGGCTCCTAAATTAAATACGAGTAGAAAATACAAGTAGTAAATACTTAACGTAAGTATAATGTAATAGTAATAATATATAGTAGAAGTAGAAATATAAGTAGTAAATATTTATGTAAGTAATATATATATAATATATGTTATATATAAGTAATTGTATAATTTTATATGTAGTAATATATAGTATAATATGAATACAAGTAGAAAATACTTATATAAGTATAATATAATAGTAATATATAGTAGAAGTATAAATATAAGTAGTAAATATTTATGTAAGTAATATATATATTTATAATATATGTAATATAAGTAATTGTATAATTTTATATGTAGTAATATAGTATAATATGAATACAAGTAGAAAATACTTATATAAGTATAATATATAGTAGAAGTATAAATATAAGTAGTAAATATTTATGTAAGTAATATATATTTATAATATATAAGTAATGATACATTTTTATAAGTAATAATACATAGTATAATATAAATACAAGTAGAAAATACTTATATAAGTATAATATAATAGTAATAATATATAGTAGAAGTGTAAATATAAGTAGTAAATATTTATGTAAGTAATATAAATTTATAATATATAAGTAATGATATATTTTTATAAGTAATAATATATAGTATAGTAGAAACACAAGTAGAAAACACTTATATAAGTATAATTTAATAGTAATAATGTATAGTAGAAGTATAAATATAAGAAGCAAATATTTAAGTACTATATATATTTATAATATATAAGTAATACATGAGCAATTCTATATTATATAGGTAATAATATATAGCATAATATAAATGCAAGTAGTAAATACTTATAAAAGCCAACTTTTTAAACTGAACTAGTGAGAACAGCGACCAACAAATCAACAAACGCCTGAACAGGGATGACATTAAATGGGATTTGCCATTTCTTCGCCAGCTGTTCAGCGGGTTTTGCCCTTTTGTGTTGCTGGGAGCTGCGGGGAAGCGCAGAGCAGCCACCAGAGGCGTTTGGGGCTCGCTGCGGAGAGCAGCTCCGTGTTCAGGCGGGCGAGGCGAGGCCAGGCGCTGAAATCCCGCCAAATCCCCCTTTTGCAGGCTTCAGCCGGCAGCTGGTGGAGATCCTGACCCGGCACGGCGTCGCCTTCAGCAGCTTCGACGTCTTCTCCGACGAGGAGGTGCGCCAGGGGCTCAAGGCCTTCTCCAGCTGGCCCACCTACCCGCAGCTCTACGTGGCTGGGGAGCTCGTCGGGGGCCTGGACATCGTCAAGGTGACGCCGTGCGCTCTCCTCCCCTTCTTGTCCTGCCGCAAACGCCTTCGGCTCGCTTGCTTTTATTGTTTTCTTGCCTGTTCCGCCTCGTTTATTTGGATTTTCCCTCCCCCGGTTTCCCCAGGAGCTCGAGGCGTCAGGAGAGCTGGACACCATCTGCCCCAAGGCCCAGAAGCTGGAGGACAGGTGGGTGAATTATAACCATTTTGGGGTTTTTTTCCTATGTTCATGTAGAGGAAAGCCCCTGTAAATTCCTGCTTTATCAGAATTGCCTCAGGAATTAATTTGCTTACAGAGTTCCTGCGGTTTTTCAGTGTCTTTTGGGGTTTGTACCTTTTAGTCCGAGAATCTTTCCTCGTATCTGTGGTTTCATTTCTGCTAATAGCAAGAATGTATCTAATTTTATATTTCTATATCTATTTATAGATTTATGTATCTATATTAAGTTATATACATCTAGATATTTATAAATCTATATCTATATATATCTATATATATATATTTATATATATAATATATATGTTATATATAATATCTATATGATATAATATCTATTGATATATTTATATCTAATTGTGTAGCTCTATATTTAAATATTTATAAATATATATCTATTTATTTATATTTATATGTTTTATAGATGTATTTCTGTATCTATATCTTGATAAAGATATATATTTGTACATATCTATATTTATATATTTATAAGTCTATATATTCATTTATTTCTAGTTATAAATTTATATATCTATATATTTCCATTTATATATATATATTTACTCATATGTTTACATATCTATAAGTGGATATATCAAGTGTCTCCATTTAAGAATTTATTCTTTAAGAATAACTAGGAAAAATCATCTTTATAAAGTTTTTTCCACCTTTATTTGCCAGAGATTTCCCAGCTCTGGGAATCCCCTGCCTGGTTTTTCTCCCTGCTCAGTGCAGTGCAGAAATCATTTCATTAATCCCATTTAAAAGTGGTGATAAATCACAATCCCACCATTCTAAATTCCAGGGATTTATTAATTCCTCCCAAATTTGTCCCGAGGTTTGGGTTACTTTGCTTTTCAATCGTTTCACTGAGGCCACAAACGCCAGTTAATGCTTTCAGCAGAGATTAAATTGGAGATAAAGATGAGATGGGCTCACCTTTAAAAACTTATTTTTTAAAGCCTTTTCATCCTTTCCTGTGCTCTTTAAGGAGTTTGTTAAGAAATTAAACGGGTTTTGGCCAGCTCTTGATGAAAGTTTGCAAACTGCTCAAGCAGTAACTCCATTTAGGCAGATTATTTTTTTGTTTGGCACAAACTTTTTAGGGAAAGAAGGGAATGGGAAATGTCCTCCGCTTCCCAAAGGATTTCAAGGTTCCCTTAAAGAAAACTCTTCCCAAGGTCATTTTTTTAGGTTAAAATTGTCCATGGGACGTGTTTTTAAGGAGCAGCAGCAGCTTCGGAGCAGTTTGGGGAAGTTTTAATGGGATTTTTGAGCAGGCTGCTCCGTGGGAGATGGATTGCTGCTGGGAGTGGGATTCTCTCCCCACCCTCCCGGCAGGGAATTCCTGGGATTTAGCACTTTTGCTTCCTACTTCCACTCCTGCACTTTGTCTGGGGTGATAACCAAGGTGTTTGATGTCTCTTTGCAGGCTTAAATCCTTGATAAACAAAGCTCCCGTGATGCTCTTTATGAAGGGAAACAAACAGGTAACGCAGAATGTTCCAGAAAATACTGAATTTTTACCTTGTTCTTCCTTAATTCCAATCGGGGCTGCTGGAGAAGTTACTGATCCTTTTGTTTGGTGCTTCTGTAAACCACAGAACAGGTTTTATTATCATATTATTTATTATAAATATAACAAGTTACTTATTATAAATTATTATTATTAAATTATTTTTATTATAATAAAATATGATATTATATATAATATTATAATATACAAAATATAATATAATAATATTTATAATATTATATAATAATATAATATTATAATATTATCTAAATATTAGATATTTCTATTAATATCCATGAATATAGATAAAAGGTATTATATAGATTTAGATATTAATAGGTATTTTAGTAATAGGTAGTACACATTTCTATAATATCTATTAATATATAAAAATAGCTGGGTATTTTCAGTCCTTGGCGATGGATAGTAATTATTAATTCATTATAATTAATGATGAGTTTAATAAATATAACGAGTGGCTGCTCTTGTTTATTAGCTGTAGTTCATCATCGTGGTGAATCCAGGCAGCGATGCCTCCAAATAAAAGCAGATTTATTCCATAAATCCATAAAAATGGGGGGACAAAGGACAGAGCAGGGATTCAGGAACAGCTCACCCTGCAGAAAATGGGGAATTGCTGTAGTGCAGCTGGAATTGCGTGGATTTAAAACAAAGCAGAGGGCTTGGAACATCTGTATTTTACATTTTAGACGGCAAAATGCGGCTTCAGCAAGCAAATCCTGGAAATCATGAATAACACCGGGTGAGTACCGGGGGGGAGCTCGGGGCCAAAACTGCATTTTTGGGGGGAATCTATTGGAAAATGTGAGGGGAAATATTCCTCACATGTACGGGGTTTATTTATAAAGAGGGTTTCAAGCAGCTGAAGGGTTCCCTGAGAATTTAATGGGGATTCAGGAGATTTTTTGAGAATTTTTGAGGCTTCTTTCAAGATTTGTAAGGGTATTTTTTGCGGAATTTTTATGGATTTTAGTTGAATTTTGAGGAGTTTTTTTGAGGGATTTTTGAAATTTTTTGGTGAGAAATTTGAGGGCTTTTTTTTTTTTTTTAAGAATTGTGAGAGGGTTTTTTTTTCAAGATTTTGGGGGTTCTCTGTGAGAATTTTGAGGGGGTTTTGAGCATTTTTAGGGATTTTAGAAAATCTTGAGGTTTTGAGAATCTTGAGGGTTGGGGGGGTTTTTTGGGAATTTTGAGAGGTTTTTAAAAAATCTTGAGATTTCAGAACTTCAAGGGGTTTTTGAGCATTTTAATGGGTTTTTTAAAAAAACTTGAGTTTTCAGAACTTTGAGGGGTTTCTTTTGAGAACTTTGAGGGGTTTTTCGAGCTTTTTACAACTTCTAAAACTTGAGGTTTTACAATTTTTTTGAGAATTTTTGAGGGTTTTTTTTTTTAGAATTTTTAAGGGTATTTTGGAGGTTTTTTGAGGGTTTTTTTGAGAATTTTTTTAATAATTTTGGAGAGTATTTTGGAGGTTTTTTGAGCATTTCAAGGTTCTCACAAATTTTGAGGAGTTTGGCTGGTTTTGGAGCATCTCCTCCCAGCTCCAGTGTGGATAATGTGAATTAACCCGTTTTTCCCCTCTCCCCAGTGTGGATAATGTGAATTAACCCGTTTTCCCCCTCTCCCCATCATGGATAATGTGAATTAACCCGTTTTCCCCCTCTCCCCATCATGGATAATGTGAATTAACCCGTTTTCCCCCTCTCCCCATCATGGATAATGTGAATTAACCCGTTTTCCCCCTCTCCCCATCATGGATAATGTGAATTAACCCGTTTTCCCCCTCTCCCCATCATGGATAATGTGAATTAACCCGTTTTTCCCCTCTCCCCACTGTGGATAATGTGAATTAACCCGTTTTTTCCCCTCTCCCCAGTGTGGATAATGTGAATTAACCCGTTTTTCCCCTCTCCCCAGCGTGGATAATGTGAATTAACCTGTTTTTCCCCTCTCCCCAGCGTGGATAATGTGAATTAACCCGTTTTTCCCCTCTCCCCAGCGTGGATAATGTGAATTAACCCGTTTTTCCCAAACCCCAGTGTGGATAATGTGAATTAACCCGTTTTTCCCCCAACCCCAGTGTGGATAATGGGAATTAACCCGTTTTTCCCCAACCCCAGTGTGGATAATGTGAATTAACCCGTTTTTCCCCCAACCCCAGCATGGATAATGTGAATTAACCCGTTTTTCCCCTCTCCCCAGTGTGGATAATGTGAATTAACCCGTTTTACCCCTCTCCCCAGTGTGGATAATGTGAATTAACCCGTTTTTCCCCTCTCCCCATTGTGGATAATGTGAATTAACCCGTTTTTCCCCTCTCCCCAGTGTGGATAATGTGAATTAACCCGTTTTTCCCCCAACCCCAGTGTGGATAATGTGAATTAACCCGTTTTTCCCCTCTCCCCAGCGTGGATTACGAGACCTTTGACATCCTGGAGGACGAGGAGGTGAGAGGAGCTCCCCGTCCCCTGCGGGTTCATTTCCCAGAGCTCCCGTTCCTAATTAATTCCCAATTAATTTTCCAGGTGCGCCAGGGCCTGAAATCCTTCTCCAACTGGCCCACGTACCCCCAGCTGTACGTCAAGGGGGAGCTGGTGGGAGGGCTGGACATTGTCAAGGTAAAAATTGGGATTTCTTGGCGAGAAAAACTCCATTTGTAGGAATTTCCCTGCCTGGCTCCCTCAGAATTCCTGTAGCCACCCCAGGATGCTTTTCCAGGAAAAGGAGTTTTAGATTTCCACTTTCAAGTTGATTTTTGCCCCTTTTTTTTGTACTTTTCTCATCCTTAATTTTGTTCCTGATGTTGGTTTGTTTTTTTTTTCCCCCGGCCAAGCTGGGTGAGGTTATTCCCAGAAAACGTTCCTGGGAAAAAGGAAATTTTGTAGGAGTTGTTCCCAGAGTTCACAAATCGTCCTGAGCCCGTTCCTGCCTGGATGGGTCAGAATTCCTCAAATTCTGGGACTCCTGGGAAGGTTCAATCAATAAATCCATTTAATTCTAAAAAAATACCATTTAATTCTAAAAAAAAACCAAAACTGGTCCTTCTTAAATTCTGGAAATTAGATTTATTTAAGAAGCAATTTTTGATGTATTTAAGAAGGATTGCTTCAATTACATTGAGTCATTTTATTTATATAGGTAAATGTTATGTAAAGTATATGGATTAATTTTGTTTACAAAGATTACTTAAATTACATAGATTTATTTTATTGATATAAATTAACTTCTGTTACATAGATTAATTTTACTTATAGAGATTATTTTTACTTAAAGTATATAGATTCTTATCTATTTAACAAGTGTGGGGATTGCTTCAATTATTATATAAACTTATTTAAATTATTATATAAATAATTATTTGGTTTATATTTATTATTTTTACTTAAATTCTGCCAAGCAGTTTTATTTATATAGATTAACTTGACTTAAAGTATACAGATTAATTCTGTTTATATAGATTAATTTTACTTCAAGTATATAGATTTTTATTTAACAAGCGCAGGGATTGCTTCAATTATTATTTAAATCTATTCTTTAAATTATTTTATTTAATTATTACATAAATAATATTTTATTTGTGTAGATGGTTTACCTAAAATTTGTAGATAAATTTTAGATTAACTTGACTTAAAGTACATAGATTGATTCTGTTTATACAGTTTAGCTTTATTTAAATTTAGATTTAGCATGAGTAATTTATAAATTAGTATAAGTAAATTATAAATTTATATTATTAGAATATTTATTTATTGGATATAGTAGAAGTAATTTTTTTTTTTTTTTTTTTTTTTTTTTTTTTATAGTAGAAGTAATTTTATTTATTTAACAAGTGTAAGGATTGCTTCAATTATATAGATTGGTTTTGCTTATATAGATTAACTTAATTTATAGGTAATTTTATTTATTTACTTAGCAAGTGTGGGGATTAAATAAATAAAATTAATCCAGATAATTTAGGAAGTGCTCAGGAGGAGGGGTCTTGG